>NW_007362727.1:13698-24964 GCF_000346735.1 Prunus mume
CTTCTCTTCAGGGGGAGTGAAGAGAAGTTGTGTCTGCGTGAATTAGCTATAGTTGATATGGAAGAATTTGTCGTTGTGGTTGCCACTACTGTCGTCGTTGATGTTGCCTTTGCCCTTGCCTTTACTTTTGCCTTGTCTTTGCTTTTGCTTTGCCTTACCTTTGCTTTGCCTTACCTTTGCCGTGTTCACAGGGTTTCTGTGTTCTGCCTTAACTATTTTTTGGGGTTGGTTTTTTCTGGCCTTTGCTTTGCCTTGTCTATGCCCTACCTTGCTTTGCGTTTGTTTTCAATTAGGATTCTAGAGAGTGTAAAAAGATTTTAAAAATTCGGATGTACTCAATTTGGATTTATATAAACTTTAAAAGAGTTTCTATAAGTCTAGGTGTATTCAATTTAGACTTGTATTATCTTTTAAAAAGTCCATACAAATATGCGTGTATTCAATTAGGATTATAAAAAAGTTCAATAAAATCTAGGTGTATTCAATTTAGACTTGTATTATCTTTTAAAAAGTCCATACAAATATGCGTGTATTCAATTAGGATTATAAAAAAGTTCAATAAAATCTAGGTGTATTAAAAAATTCATATATTTGGAAGAATTTCATTGAGTGATAAATTTCGGTAGGTTTTAAGATAAGAGGTATAAATAACAAAGACCATAATAAATCCAACCTCCCCCAAAAGATTTCATCATACGCTAGTTTTTCTTTTTGCATATGCCCTAACTTTTCTCTCTGCAGAAAACAAACAGTTTCCTCCATCTGTGAAGGTACGCTACCTATCTTTTCTTTGATCAATACCTCGTTGGGTTTTCTTTTTCCATGATTTTTATTCATCGTACTTGTCCACTTTCCCCTTTGGTAAGTTTTGGATCAAAACACATAGGCCTTTTGTTACGCCCAACCTTTTCTCCAAGTCCCCAGAGTAGATCTTGTTGCTGAATGGGACAAGGTTACCGAGTGAGTTGACTTCTTTTTTGCTGAGTCTTAGGTATGCTGGGCTGCCTCTGTCTCTCTTGTTGATCTCATACACATGGAGTTCTTGAACTTTTACTGAAAATGGAAAAGGAAATAAAAACAACATCTGGGTAAGGATGCCAAAGTTAGCATTCGTCTAAAGAAATATGTTAAAGAATTATGGAAGTTTGGAATAAAAGCCATACAAATCTTATAATAAAATTATAGAATTCTTCTCAAGCCTATGAGAAATCTAAGATTCCATAGAGTTCCATGAAATTTGGCACTTAAAAAAATTCTTTTAAAATGCTCTAGAATCCTAATTGAATACACCTTTCATATTGTAACAAGCATTCTAAGAAAGCTGGAGAATAAAACACATATGAGCATATATAAAATATCTGGACATACCTGAAAAATACTCATATACTTTGTTTGACACCAACCACTTCGTTCACTATCTCTTGCCCTGTAAACAAAGTACACAAATCTATAATAATGGAACACAGCAGCACTTGCAGCAAAACCCTACAAATTCTTATGCTCAACTTACAAAATTCAGAATCTGTCAGGCATTGGGATTGGATGACATGACCCCTTAATAATTTGGCAAAGAATTTGGTGAGGCATGTGCAGGGATCAAAACTTTGGTGAAGGGTAAGTCCTTTCTGGAAGTCCTCAAACCTATTCTCTGCGACCACAAAACTCCTGCAATTTTACAAAAAATTTAATACAATACAAAATTCGTGTATTATACACATAATTCTCACATATTATTGAATAGAAATAATATATATTAAAAAAGAAAAGAAAAAGGAATAGCCGCCCAGCTATACTCAGTTTGTCCCTAATTGTCTTTAAACATAGTACAGCCCTACGGCTATTCTCCTTTTTAAAATTTTTAAAACAAAAACAGTATAGTGGGGCGGCTGTATTTGTTTGACACGTGGCGCATAGGCACTGGGCTATATATATAGTATAGCCGGCCAGCTATACTAGATTTTTTTTATTTTTTCAAAGAAATAGTCTAGCCGGGCGGCTATACTCCTTTTTCCAAATTAAAAGAACAAGGGTATAGCCACACGGCTATACTCAGTTTTTGTTCTTTAATATGTGATAAAGATGTTTTCCTTGAATCATGTGAAATATAAGGAGCTAAATATCGTATGCTATACATGTCCACTAAATTTACCTTCTAACGTTTAGGGAAGATCCCAAAGGAAGTGTCACAAATGATATTAGACTTATAAATAACATGATCAATAAAAGCGTATTAAAATTTTGTTTAAATAATTATTTATGATTGCATGTAAATGTTATTGTATAGATGATTAATCATGTAAGTCACCATTGCGAATTTAGATCTAATTATGAATCCAACATCAGAAAATGAGAAAATAAGTGAATTGATAATTAGAAATTAGAGAAAAGACCCTAATTGCATTGCCATAACTTGAGATGTTTTTTTCGGTAATCTTGATAAGTATAAGTTGACTCTGGTTGGTATGGTGAAATAAATTTCTTTGCAAAACAAGTGCATGCCATTAGAAGGGTGTTGAGGGCGCAAATCTGTAGAATGTCATGGTACAAATGGTGTGAGTAGTTGCAAATTTTGATTTAGTCTCCTAATTAACCACATGGGTCAAATTTTGAAAAGAATTTGACGGACCATTATTTTCTTGACACTGTCAATGTCATTGCTTTGACCATAAATATGCAAGGATGAGTTTGGCAATTACGTTATTTTTCTTTCAGCGGTTATAAAGTCTTCACAATGTTTTTTTGTTTTCTTTTTCTCTTTTACTCTTTTGACGGTTTCAGAGATAATAGATACACAATCTCTTTTTTCGCACCTTGAAGATAATAGCTTATTGTTTATAAATCAGACCATGTAACTTTTAACAATTTGATTCAAAATTAGACAATCTATCATGCATGCATGAATATTTACAAAACAGGCGCTTATATCACAAAAATTAAATGTGAAGTGGGCCCTATAAGGTATTCTTCAAAAAAATTGCTGAGTGAACCCAACAAAGTATCTATCATCTACCCATAAATGGACTTTCTTTATATACATATATATATATATATTTAGGGTTTTTCACCAAAATAATCCCCAACCATTGCTTAAGTTTCAACTAACCTCAAGATCGTTTGTGAAAACCCCACCAATTGGACATGATTTTCTGATGTTTAAAAGAAATAATAGTAAAATTCTATTATACACTGCCTAGGTCGTCAAACACAAAAGAGAATCACATATTATGCCCAAGAATTTAAACAATCTACAAATTTACATTGTGAAGAAAACAATTCTGTGTCAAATTTCTTTTCACAGTTTGACCCAAATGGCTATTAGGAGACTCAATCAGACTTTGCTGCTACTCACACATATGCACCAAATATTTACTATATTGCGTGTTTGAATATAGCAGTTGAGTTTTGGGAGGAGACAAACTCATTCAAATATGAAACTTGCCATTTCCCTTTGTACCATGACATTCTACGTAGTTGCCCCCTCAAACCCATTCAATGCCCATGTGTGTTTACTATTCTCATGCGCAGCACGTACTTCCTCCTCCATATAAAGGCCATGCAGCATGCCAGCCAGAGCCAACTTATACTTCTCAAGATTATTACCAACAACAACAAAAAAAACCTCAAGTTATGGCAATGCAATTACGTTCTTTTCTCTTAGGCATACTGCTACTAATTGGCTTTGCTTTCACAAATAGCGAAGCTGATATTAGAGCTCCACCCACACATTTTGACACTGCTTTGTTTTCCTTTTGCTACTCTTTTGACGTTTTCAAAAGATAACTGATGTACCTTAAATTAGGACATGAAGGGAAATCTCATATAATATTTCAAAGGATTAGAGAAAAGACCCTAATTGCATTGCCATAACTTGAGATGTTTTTTTTTGTTGGTAATCTTGATAAGTATAAGTTGACTCTGGTTGGCATGGTGAAATAAATCTCTTTGCAAAACACATGTGCATGCCATTAGAAGGGTGTTGAGGGCGCAACTCTGTAGAATGTCATGGTACAAATGGAAAGTTTCATACTTGGATGAATAGTCAAACACAAATAGTGTGAGTAGCTGCAAATTCTGATTTAGTCAAACACGAATAGTGTGGTCAAATTTTGAAAAGAATTTGACGGACCATTATTATGGGAAGAAAAATACAATTAAAACCGAAGGAAAGAAGGGTAACAAAAAGTCATTTCTGCATGTTTATCTTTAGGGTAAACAGAAAGAAAATTGCTATGAGAATTGTAGGTGGAACAGAGGAAGGCAATGCCATTACTTTGACCATAAATATGTAAGAGTTTAGCAATTAAGTTATTTTTCTTTCAGCGGTTAAAATGTCTTCACGTTTTTTTTTTTAGTACAGGCGATAGTCTAAACTACAAGAGAGGGAGATTTCTCATACACACACAACTATGATGCTGTAGGATTCGAACCTGAGACCTTTGGTTTGCAAGTCAATACATTTTACCACTAAGTTAGACACCGTTGGCATCTCTATTTTTCTTTTAAAAACTATATGGGAAGAACTTTTGTTCCCCACCATTCTTCAAATAAATTACTGAGAGGGCCCTACAAATTATCTATCATCTACCCATAAATGGATTTTCTTTATTTATATATATTTTTTAGGGTTTTTGATCGAAATGTTCCCCCAACCATTGCTCAAGTTCCAACTAACCTCAAGATCGTTTGTGAAAACCCCACCAATTGGACGTGTTTTCCTAATGTTTAAAAGAAATAATAAAAGTTAAAATTCAATTATACACTTCCTAGTTTATCAAACACAAAAGAGAATCACATATTATGCCCAAGAATTTAAACAATCTACAAATTTACATTGTGAAGAAAACAATTCTGTGTCAAATTTCTTTTCACAGTTTGACCCAAATGGCTATTAGGAGACTCAATCAGACTTTGCTGCTACTCACACATATGCACCAAATATTTACTATATTGCGTGTTTGAATATAGCAGTTGAGTTTTGGGAGGAGACAAACTCATTCAAATATGAAACTTGCCATTTCCCTTTGTACCATGACATTCTACGTAGTTGCCCCCTCAAACCCATTCAATGCCCATGTGTGTTTACTATTCTCATGCGCAGCACGTACTTCCTCCTCCATATAAAGGCCATGCAGCATGCCAGCCAGAGCCAACTTATACTTCTCAAGATTATTACCAACAACAACAAAAAAAACCTCAAGTTATGGCAATGCAATTACGTTCTTTTCTCTTAGGCATACTGCTACTAATTGGCTTTGCTTTCACAAATAGCGAAGCTGATATTAGAGCTCCACCCACACATTTTGACACTGCTTCTCTCAATAGGAGCAGTTTTCCAGAAGGGTTCATATTTGGTGTAGGTTCTGCATCTTACCAAGTAAGTCCTTTTCTGGGCTTTAATTTGAGTTTTGATTAGGGTTTTCTTTCAAATTCAGACCAAGCATCGATCCATGCATCTTCTTCATTGTGTCTCTTGTGTATTTCAGTATGAAGGTGCTGCAAAGGAAGGTGGTAGAGGACCAAGCATTTGGGATACCTTCACCCACAAATATCCAGGTTTGTCCAATCAAATCATCAATTAGTTAAAATAACAAAATCGTGCTACTTTTACTCTTATGCTCTAAATAAATAAATTTTCTATGATTAATTGCAGAAAAGATTAGCGATAGAAGCAATGGAGATATCGCTGTTGATCAATATCACCGCTATAAGGTTCATGACCCAATGTGCACACATTAAATTTTGAAGCACGAAGAAAACTCATCACATTGAAGAAAAGCTCCCGATAATTTTTATCTGATATCTTTTTTGTTATGCACTGTAGGAAGATGTGGGAATTGTGAAGAATATGGGGTGGGATGCTTATCGATTCTCTATCTCATGGTCAAGATTGTTACCAAGTAAGTTCATTTGTGACCAATCGTCAATGTTTCTGCCTTCATGGTTTTCGCTTAAGTAATGTGTCCAAGTTGTCTTCCTAATAACATAACAAATTTTTTTTTTGGTTACAATTAAAATACTTAATTGAAATAACTTAAGCAAAAATGAATTTTTTTTTTTTTTCAAACATAAATTAAATAGAAGTGAAGTTCAAGTTCGATAACATATAGCCCCACTTTTTTAAAGTTCAGTTTAAATGTTGTTGTCGGTGCACTTATTTCTTTATTTTCTGGTTTTGTTTTAATTGTTAGATGGAAAGTTAAGTGGAGGAGTGAACAAGGAAGGAATTAAATATTACAACAATCTCATCAATGAGCTCTTACGCAATGGTGAGTCATTCAACCTTACATGATCAATAATTTATGCAATAGGAGTTGCACTCGTAAAAAATTTCATTTTGTCAAACATATAACTCACTTTTATTGATGATGCTATTTATAGGTTTAACGCCATTTGTGACACTCTTCCATTTTGATCCTCCCCAAACTTTAGAAGATGAATATGGTGGTTTCCTAAGCCCTCATATTGTGTAAGTGAAGAAATTAGTCCTTTGAATTGTATTGATAATTTAATTAATAAATACAATTATGACATTTACATTCTGAAATGTGTATATACAGCAATCATTTTCAAGATTACGCAGAACTTTGTTATAAGGAATTTGGCGATCGAGTAAAGCATTGGATCACACTGAATGAGCCGCATACCTTCAGTAACTATGGTTATGCAACCGGGTCCCAAGCGCCGGGACGATGCTCCACTTGGCAACAACTAAACTGCACCGGCGGAGATTCATCTACTGAACCATATTTGGTAACACACCACCAGCTCCTTGCTCATGCAGCTGCCGTAAAATTGTACAAAAATAGATACCAGGTACAATTAATTAGTTTGTTGCAACAAGAGAGCGACTACTTTACCTTTTTGTGACTCTAAAACAAACAAACTAAATGTTCTTGTGCAGACGTCTCAAAATGGAGTGATAGGGATAACACTGGTGTCAGATTGGTTTGAGCCCCTATCGGAAGAAAAAGAAAATAAAAATGCTGCATTACGAGCTTTGGATTTTATGTTCGGATGGCAAGTGTATTTCAAATTTGCTTATGAATATAATGTTTGCTACTTATAGCGAGCAATACATAATATAATGTCAAGTTCATCCTTGAAATTTTTACATTCTTATAGGTTTGCTGAGCCATTGACAAGTGGTGACTATCCGCAAAGCATGCGATCTCTTGTCGGAAGCCGATTACCAAAATTCACAAAAGAACAATCCAAGTTGCTAATTGGTTCATTTGATTTTCTTGGACTAAATTACTATACGGGTTACTATGCAAGTGATGCACCTCGAAATAACTCGGTATACGCAAGCTACACAACAGATGCCGGCGTTAACCTTTCATGTGAGCACAAGTTCAGAATTTATTTCAAGCAATTTAAGTTTATAGACTAATTAGATTCTGATATTGATATGTGTTGTGACAGCTGAACGTAATGGGGTCCCCATCGGTCCAAAGGTACACATCAAATTACTAGATTAAGCCTTTATGATTTCGACCATTAATCGTTTTGCACTTACAAATTTGACTCCTAAAAATCTAAAGATCTTCAAATTTTGGTGCAGGGTGCTTCGGAATGGTTAAATGTTTATCCACAAGGAATTCAACATCTTTTACTCTACACAAAGAAAAAGTATCACAATCCAATTATTTACATTAATGAAAATGGTAATTTTTTCTAGCCTTACGTAATTCCATGTGTTTCACATATTTTTGGTGTAAAACACGCACAAGGGGTACAAAGTCTAAATTTGTGACTACATAATAATGTATTATATATTGTAGGTGTGGATGAGTTGAATGATCCGAAATTATCACTTGCCGAAGCCCTTAATGATACCCATAGAATTGACTACTACAATCGCCACCTTCAATATGTTCAAAGTTCTATTGAGTAAGTGTATTTAAATTCATTTATAATATTTGAATATAAATGTATATGGTATAGCTTTTGATTTTGAGTTATTGATTCATATTGTTGACATTAATATATTTAATTTCCTTTCATTGCTTTTTAGCAATGGTGTCAAAGTGAAGGGATTCTTTCCGTGGACGTTGCTAGACGACTTTGAATGGAGTTCGGGATTCAGTGTTCGATTTGGTATCACCTATGTAGATTACAACGATGGGCTTAAAAGGCACCCAAAATTCTCAGCGTACTGGTTCAAAAGTTTCCTTAGGAAGTATTGAAAACTTCCGATCATATTAGTCATTCAATATTTGTATTTAATTCAATAATGTGAATTTTATGTATGTAAAATAATACTAGGGATTCCAAATTTGTGTACATTCAATAATTTCAATTTTAGTCCTTGTATAGGATTTAAATTGCATTCAACCCCCTTGTAAAATTAAACATTTATTTTTAGTCCTTTGATGAGTGTCAACATACACATAATTATATGAAACTCATTTGTTTGTAGTCCTTTGATTGACTGTCTCGAATTTGAGTTATTTATACTGATCCCTCTTGAGCTTTTTCGTGTTTACGTAAAACCCTCTAAGGTCTTGGAAATTACACAAACACCCCGTCAGGTTTCGAAATGGTTTCACATAACTCCAAAAGTAATGGAAGAGATGGAGAGGATGAAGGAAAGCGTACGTCTTTTTTTCCTTGGGACAAGCGTACAATGCGTGTGTGATGGTTGGTTTTCTTCTTTTTACTATTTTATTTATAGTACAATATTGGGGATTAGGGTACAATAATTCTATCCAAACAGTATTCTAATACCATGAAGGGTATTTTAGTTTATGCAGAAGTATTGTTATATTTGGTTTTTGGTTCTTTTGGAATTTTGGAGTTATGTGAAACCAATTTGAAATATAAGGGGGTGTTCGTATAATTTTTAGGACCTCAAGGAGTTATGTGAAAACACGAAAAACCTCAGGAGGTGTGAGGATAAATAAATCCCCGAATTTTCACCTATCCTTTAAATTCTATTGTACTTTGACCATACGACGGTGACAAAAATTTTGAAGTTTAGTAGCCCACTATTTAGAGGCTCTATAGTACGGCTCATGAAATGAGCGCATATGCGCAAACTGACCTCTAATCGAACTTGAGGCTCTACTTCAATGATCAAAATTGTCTATTTGTTAGAATCTCAGAAAAAATCATCTTAACCAAAAAATAATCAATCAAATTGGAAATTATCTAATTATTTAGTTATGGTCAAATAAAGAAACCAACACAATTGTGAAAGGTTGAAAAAAAAAAAAATTTGGATGATAATCAAGAGCAGAGTCTGTGACGAGGGAGAGGAGGATATTGTTGGAAGGTTTTGATAGAGAAGTTTCTATTCTCTTTGTTTTTTATTTATTTATTATGGGGTAACCATGCTTAGATGGGTTAGAGATCATCATAGTGGTTGCCCCCTTTTCTTGTCAATCTGTTTATATGATCATGAAAGCAGGGCGAGGAACGAATACCATTTACAAAAGCACAAGTCTAAAAGACAAAGGAGCAATAAAAAACCAGAAGCCTGTGACGATGCGAACGCAAGCAGAAGCCTGTGACGATGCGAAAGCAACCAAAAACTAACTGGAATTGGCCGAATCGAAGCCGAAACCGTCGGCCAAAAATGGGTTTAAGAATTGATCTGTAAAACCTTAAAATTTACCCAAACCAAGCACATAAACAGGTACAGCACGAAGAGTAGATGAAGTTTCATACCTGGTTCGACAATTTTAGTTGCCGGAATCGCCGAAAATAGAATGAACAGTTCCGGCGACGAACGGGAGTTTTGGGCTGGGTTTCAGTAAAAAATCGAGACCAATCTGGGAGTTTCGAAGGTGAAAATGGGTATGGGCGTGTAGCGGCGGAAGAGACGAAGATTTTACAAGTCGTTTCGTCGGAAACAGTGGCCAGACGAAGCTGGAATTGACACCGGAAAATCTGCATGGCGCGACGGAAAGAGAGAGGTCGTCGTGGGAGAGAGAGAGAGAGAGCTGACTGGTTATTTAAAAATCGGAAATTGAAATATTAACGGTTGTGCCACTACACTTCCGTTTACCGTAACTTCTTCGTTGAAATTCCGATTTTGGCCCAATATGTGTCTACGAACTCATATTGACTCGCTCTACGCAACCGTGCCAATCAAATCCCAAAAATCCTTATGGATCGAAAAGTGACTATCGTGACCTTACTTTGAGGGTAAAATTGTAATTTCACAATTTAAGTAAATCGAGTTAAATTGAATAAAATGATTAAATTGGGTCGGGGTGTCACACATGATGCACGGCTAGTGCCATGAGCGCATATGCGCAAACTGATCTTTAATTGAACTTGAGGCTCAACTTCAATTACCAAAATTGTCTATTTGTTAGAATCTCATAAAACATCATCCTAACTAAAAAATAATCAATCAAATTGGAAATTATCTAAGAGACACAAAAAAAAGGGATGATAATCAAGAACCAAGTTTGTGACGAGAGAGATGAGGATATTGTTGTAAGCTTTAGATAAAGAAGTTTCTATTTTCTTGGTTTTTTTTAGGGGGAACCATGCTTAGATGGGTTAGAGATCATCATAGAGGTTGCATTTTGTTTTTGTTTTTGTTTTGGTCAATATGGTAATATCATCATTAAACCCGGGCAAGGAACGAATACCACAAAAGCACAAGTCTAAAAGACAAAGGAGCAATAAAAAAAAAAACCAGAAGCCTGTGACGATGCGAAAACAAGCAGAAGGCCACAGTGTTTCAGAGTATTGATCTTATAATTGATGATGACAAAAATATCTTAAGTTATTCGAGTCATGCATGTTTGATTTTACACTGAATTACCTACGCAGAAATCTAGGCAGCCAAAAAAAAAAGAAAAAAGAAATTCCAATGTTTCAGTATATAATGGTAAGATGTGAAATTGAGATGGAATATGAAAAGAGAAGAGACAACAATACGAGAAGAAGAATTTGTAGACAATAAAGAATTTGTGCTTTAAACAAAGAGAAACAAAGAAGTCAAACACCTGGATTACTGCAGCGGCTCCCAATGTTCTATTGGCGCTCTAACATTTAAAATTTTAACATTAACAAAATGAAAAAAAGTCATTCTTGGGCCTTGTAGTTTAACATTAACAAAATGCAAAAAGTCATTTTTGGGCCTTGTCATTTTTAACATTAACAATTCAAGGACAAGACCTATTTTTTTTTTTTTGTCAAATTACTCTAATATAGAGGGGCATTTCTGTCCAATCTTGCATCCCCTTCACAACCATTCCCCAGCCTTAGAGAGAGAGAGAGCGAGAGAGAGAGAGAGCGAGAGAGAGAG
>NW_007362730.1:0-5000 GCF_000346735.1 Prunus mume
AATTATAGACCCTGGGGAACAATTCTGATTGGTCAATAAAAATATATTGCAATGCGATTTCTTTTTTATTTTTCCTTTGTTTAGCCAATCTTCCATGAAAAGTAAAAAGGGGCAAAGTGACTTTGTGTTGATTGTTTTCTAACTGTAAGTTTTCTTCTTCTGCATGTAAAAAAGGAATAAATAAAACAATCAAATTCCGGGAGGCGTCATGAAGTGCTTCTTTAGGAGTTAAACTTCCATTTGCCCATATTTCGAGAAAAAGTATCTCCTGTTTTTCATTCCAATTCACATAAGAATGAATGCTATGATTCGCATTTCGAACAGGCATGAATACAGCATCTATAGGATAACTTCCGTCTTGAAAGTTATTTGGCGTTTTTATACGATATCCGCGATTCCTCTCGATTTGTAATTCAATACACAAATTAATTGGTTCCGTTAGGTTAGCTATATGCTGTGTATTATCAACGATTTCCACAGAAGGTGGTAAGATAATGTCTTGAGCAGTTACATATCCAGGACCCTTGATACAAATAGACGCGTTACGAGTTCCATATAGATTACTTCTCAATACAATTTCTTTCAAATTCATTAAAATTTCATGTACGGATTCTTGAATACCTATTATGGTAGAATATTCATGTGGTATTTTCTCAGATTTTGCGCGTGTGATACATGTTCCTTCTATTTCTCCGAGCAAAGCTCTTCGCATCGCAATTCCTATTGTATCTGCTTGACCTTTCATAAGTGGGGCCAGAATAAAGCGTCCATAATAAAGACGCTTACTGTCTGCTCTTGATTCAACACACTTCCACTGTAGTGTCCGAGTAGATACTGTTACTTTCTCTCGAACCATAGTATATTATTTGATCAAATCATTGAATTATTTATTTCTCTTGAAATCTCTTCAATGTTTATTTTTACACACGCCTTTTTTTAGGGGGCCTACAGCCATTGTGTGGCATAGGGGTTACATCGCGTATGAAACTTAATAGTATACCACTTCTACGAATAGCTCTTAATGCCGCATCTCTTCCGAGACCCGGGCCTTTTATCATGACTTCTGCTCGTTGCATACCTTGATCCACTACTGTCCTAATAGCATTTCCTGCTGCGGTTTGAGCGGCAAATGGTGTACCTCTTCTTGTACCCTTGAATCCACAAGCCCCGGCGGAGGACCAAGAAATTACTCGACCCCGTACATCTGTAACAGTCACAATCGTATTATTGAAACTTGCTTGAACATGAATAACTCCCTTTGGTACTCTACGCGCATTCTTACGTGAACCAATACGTCTATTTCTACGTGAACCAATTTTTGGTTAGGGGTTTGCCATATTTTATCATCTCATAAATATAAGTCAGAGATATATGGATATATCCATTTCATGTCAAAACGTATCCTTATTTTTTTTACTTATTTATTTGTACATCTGTACATCGGTTACTTTTGATTTCGAGAGTCTTTTTTGCTTTAGAAAGATTAGCCTTGTCTTTGTTTATGTCTCGGGTTGGAACAAATTACTATAATTCGTCCCCGCCTACGGATCAATCGACATTTTTCACAAATTTTACGAACAGAGGCCCTTATTTTCATATTTGTCATTCCCTTTCTTACTATTTATTGGAAGAAAATAAGTTTCTTGAAATTTTTAACTTCGAATTGTATCCCCACGAAAGAATGTTGAAATTGAAAAAACCACCGAATCATTCGAGTCTTTGCTTTGGAGTCTATAAACTATACGTCCTTTGGTTGAAATAAGGACTTACCTCAATTTTTATTCTATTTCTTGGTAGTATACGTATAAAACAACGTCGAATCCTTTCCGAAACAAAAACCAGAATCATATTTTCATTATCTCAAATCTAAACGAACCCGGAAGATACATACCATTGGTAAGTTGTTCAGTAATTAAACCCTCATGAATCTTTTTTTGTTTCATTCCAGGTAAAACCGCTTTGAAGTATCAACTAATGTAAGAGGGGTAATATTATAAAGTTGTCCTTTCTCTTTTTTCACAAATGTGAAAGTTCTTCGTATAATTCGTCTATCAGAAAGAGTACCATATATAACACAAAATTTCTCCGCCGATTCCTTCTATTCGAGCCCTTCGGTCTGTCATTATACCTCGAGAAGTAGAAAGAATTACAATCCCCATTCCGCCTAAAATTCTAGGAATTTTTTGATAGTTAGAATATATTCGTAAACCGGGTCGACTGATCCGTTTTAAATTTAAAACAGTTCTATACGATCCTTTTCTATTTCTTCTATGTCGTAGTGTTAAAACCAAAAAATATTTATTGCTTTCCTGATGTTTTCTCACGTTTTCAATAAAACCTTCTTGTAAAAGGATTTTAACAATATTTTCAGTGATGTTAGTAGATAGTATTCGAACTGTTCTTTTTTTATTCATGTCAGCATTTCGTATAGCGGTTATTATGTCATCAATAGTGTCTTTACTCATGATAAACTAAGATTTTTGTTGCCCCCAAATTTTGATATAATCAACATGCTCTTTTTCTTTTTTTATTTATCTTTATTTCTGAATTATTAAAGGTATATACGTGATATATAAACAATCTACTAATTAATCGGTTTCATTCAAATACCAAATACTATAACTATATTACGGCCTTCCCTTATAATACTTCGGGTGCTAATGAAACTATTTTAGTGAAATTTAACTGTCTTAATTCCCGGGCGATCGCGCCAAAAATTCGGGTTCCTTTAGGATTTCCTTCTTGATCAATAACAACTGCAGCATTGTCATCATATCGTATTATCATACCGTTGTCGCGTTTGAGTTCTTTACAAGTACGTACAATTACAGCTCGGATTACTTCTGATCTTTCTAGAGGTGTATTTGGTACGGCTTCCTTGATTACAGCAACAATAACGTCACCAATATGAGCATATCGTCGATTACTAGCTCCTATGATTCGAATACACATCAATTCTCGGGCTCCGCTGTTATCCGCTACATTTAAATGGGTTTGAGGTTGAATCATATCGTTTTTTTATCGATTTTTTTTGTTTTCAATGCAAGGGTCTAAATAAAAAAAAAGAAATATTATTTGTTCAAAACAAAAAACCTGCAATTTTTTTTTCATACAAAAGACCCCTTTCTTTTGTTTCTACATCCCTATCCCGAAAGAATGAATTGAGTTCGTATAGGCATTTTGGATGCCGCTATTGAAATTGCCCTTCTGGCTATATTTTCTGCTACTCCGCTCATTTCATAAAGTATTCTACCGGGTTTAACAACAGCTACCCAATATTCGGGAGATCCTTTCCCCGAACCCATACGTGTTTCTGTAGGTCTTACTGTAACGGGTTTGTCTGGAAATATGCGTACCCATATTTTTCCACCGCGGCGTGCGTTTCGTGTCATTGCTCGCCGCCCTGCTTCTATTTGTCTAGATGTGATCCAAGCGGGTTCAAGCGCTTGAAGAGCATATCTACCGAAGCAAATACGATTGCCTCGATAAGATATTCCTTTCATTCTTCCTCTATGTTGTTTACGGAATCTGGTTCTTTTGGGGTTATAGTTGATGGTTGTTTATCAATTCCATCCATCTCTACTACAGAACTGGACATGAGAGTTTCTTCTCATCCAGCTCCTCGCGAATTAAACAATTAAAAAATAATATACACGGTGAATAATATACGGAATCGTGGTATTCTTTTAAATTTTATCTAATCTATATCTATATCTATTATAAATTTAAAATTTTTTGTGTTTTAATATATAATTAAACATGTCTTCTATTTATAGATAATGTCGTTTTTATATAACGTTATCGTTATAATGAATCTTTATTTTCTTTTTCCTTTGTATTATCATATCGAATCGACTAAAATTTAGAAATAAAAAAAAATTCGCGGGCGAATATTTACTCTTTCAACATTCAATTGTAAGATTAGTCTATGACATGACCTCTCAGAATAAATGAATAGGTTTCTGGTTCGTTCCGCCATCCTACCCAATGAATCATTAGGATTCGTTTTCAATAGAATCTTATGCATTCACAGGTTCTGTCGTCCCCACCACTTCTCGATTAATGGTTAGGTCTGAATTCTACAACGGAGCCCTTAATGAAATTTATTAATGAATGAAATTTTTTCTTGAGTCAACCTTCTCAGTCTTTATTGGCTCAGGGCTCTTGATTTTTTCTTCTATGCACCGATTTGTCTAATTATGGATCAATCAGTATTGATGCTTTATTACATTCCCTTTATATGAGATGACTCATAGACCTTACATATTGGAATTATATATCATTGATATTTCTTTTCCTATCTTTCTCTCACCCTTCCATTTATCTGTATACTTTTATTGCTTTACAACTCATAATCAGATTGGTTTTTCTTTTGTGTTTATGCAAAAAAGATTTCAGTTGCTACAATGATATGACTCATATATCATATCTTGACTGGTTCCTTATATCCAGATAATGCGAAGCGATGAGTTGATTATTAGTTCTATAGTTATCAGTTCGTACTACGGGCCCGTCGATTTTGTTGAATCCTATAATCCTAAAAAAACCAACGAGTCACACACTAAGCATAGCAATTATATCAAACGATTAATCGAATTTTTATTCAACCTTATAGAATTGTTCATTTTTTTTTTATTTAACAGAAAAGGAATGAAAGAGTTTGCCTTTTTTGTTTTATCACCAGATAGAACTAAATACAAGTAAAGTAAGTTCTTATTATTCCTCGTCTACAAATATCCAAATTTTGATGCCTAATACCCCATAGATAGTTCGAACTGCGTAGGCACAATAATCAATTTTAGCTCGAATGGTTTGTAGAGGAACCCTACCTTCTCTGATCCATTCAACACGTGCAATTTCTTTTCCGTCGATACGCCCTGCAATTTGTACTTGAATTCCTTTTGTACCTGCCTGTTCAGTTAATTCAATAGCTTTTTTCATTGCTTTGCGAAATGAAACTCTATTCTTTAATTGTCCGGCTATAAATTCTGCAAGAATAT
>NW_007362731.1:14333-24847 GCF_000346735.1 Prunus mume
CCCGGCCGCAGTCTTCCAATTCTGCCCGGCCGCAGTTCTTCTCGTGCCCATCCAATATCCCGTGCCCGAATTAGGTGGGTTTCCACCACCCCCAAACAGATTCTTATGGCTCGAATAGCCAATCTGGTGGCCAATGTGGCGGGCACAACTATGTTGGCGGATATGATCCTATGAACCAAAATGGTTCGAATGATCAAAATAGCTTTGGTGGCCAAACCAATTAGGGTGGACATAAGGCAAGCTCAACTTGACCGAGTGGTCGAGCTTCTGGAGAAGCTTTGATTGGAGGAATTGGAGATGGTCAAGGCCGATGTCGTTACCTCTTTGGAGGCAGCCGCGACTGAGGAGATGAAAATACGTCGAGAATGGGCGAATGGCCGAGTTGTGGTATCGGCCTCGGGAGAGCCAATCTTGGAGCTGGGGGCCTATTTGATTGGGGCTTTTGAGACAAATAACTCCAAAGTTGAAGTCAGTGAGCTAACCAAGAAGAAGAATAAACCTTTGAAAGTTGAAAAGGCAAGGGCGGATTGAAAGTCATGCCTCTGGTCTCCAAGGTCCCGACCGTGACCAGAGTGGCTAAGCCCACCAAGGTTGAGAAGAAATAGAAAAAAGACCGAAACATGGTCCAAGAAGCTGGGGATGAGCCCCACAAGATATTAAGCGAGCCTAGGGCGGAAAAAGACCAAGTCATGGTCGACGCCTAAGCCAATATGGTAGAAAAAGAAGTCGAGTCCACAGCCGAGTAAGAAGCTAAAGAGCCATTGGAAAATCTTGAGGGTTCGGCGATCGAAGATGAAGAGCTCTATGGGGATAATGATGAATACTTAGAGGATCTGTCAGAAGACGCTATGGAACACTTAAATTTGGGGGCACATGATGCCCAAGCATATGGGGAGCGCCCCACTATAGCTAATTTTTTCTCCTTCAATGAGCGATACAAACATAGAGG
Organism: Prunus mume; assembly: GCF_000346735.1. The sequence goes on from NW_007362731.1 coordinate 15,283, forward strand.
AAGAGAAGAAGGCCGTGGTGGAAGACATTTTGAGACAGCTATACGGTTTTTGGGCCGAAAGAGCGGCCGAGCATGGGTCCACTGCCAACTTTGTGGAATTTCTTCATGAAGGCCTAGAAGATGATGCACTCGATCTCGATGAAATAAAGTTGGCGCCAAGCAAGATGGATGATTCGAAGGTGGAAGTCCAATACCCATTGGTGGAAATCAACTTGGGGACGAAAGACAACCATCGACCAATTTACGTTAAGTCTAATGGAGCCAGAATTTCGGGCCAAGATGGAAGAGCTTTTGAGAGAGGTCAAGGATTGCTTTGCTTGGGAATACACCAAGATGCCCGAATTGAGTCGCGACTTGGTCGAGCATTGCCTACCAATGGTGGAAGATTTTTAGCCCTTCAAGTAGCCGCCCCACCGAATGTTGGTGGAAGTAGAATTACAAGTCAAGGAAGAAATTGTAAGACTTGTGAAAGCCAAATTTATTAGGCCAAATTTGTAAGTCATGACTTTGAGGTTTCTGCTGGTAATTTCATAGAATTCTTGGTGCACCAAAGGGGAATTCAAATTGATAAAAATAAGGTGAAGACTATCATTGATGCACCCTTTCTAAAAAAACAAGAAAGGTGTGCAAAGTTTATTATGCCAAATTAACTTTCTTCGAAGGTTTATAGCCAACTCCGCGGGAAAAGTTGAGCCCTTCTCATCCTTGCTAAAACTCAAGGATGAAGAGGAATTTCGGTGGGAAGAGGCTCACCAAAAAGCATTCGACGCAATTAAAGAGTTTTTGGCCAAGCCTCTAGTGCTCATTCTGCCATGGTGGGGGCCGACCCTTGAAATTGTATATTTCGGCCATGGAGAACTCTATCCGAAGTTTGTTATCCCAAGACAAGGATGAGAAAAGCAAGAGGTATATTACCTCAGTCGAATTCTAACGGCCACCGAGAGAGAATACTCGCTGGTGGAGAAAATTGGCTTAGCCATGTACTTTACCACAACCAAGTTGAGGCAATACATTTTGCCTTATATGTTGCATATAATCGCCAAGACTGATTTGAACCGAATTGGTTAGGTCCATTTCTCTTTAATTAATGGTCGACTTTTGGAAAAATATTACCCAACGGTTTGGGAAATTTCGGAGGTATAGTATGCCTTAAGGAAATATCGTCGTAGTAAGATAATGGTTTTTTATTGGAAGAATAGGCATCATAGAAAGACATCTTCTAGAAGATATCATATATATAGGTGGGCAAAGCTCACTACAAAATTGGCTTAAGCAATGGCTCAAGCAAAAAATCTTAAACTTTAGAAATTGAGAGGTCTCGAGTTTCGATTTGCTTATCTCTACACCAATTCCGAGCTAAGCAAGTGGAGGGGGCAATGTTTGGGGGTGGTCAAAATTCACCCAATTTGCCAAAGAGAATTCCTAGCGGGCAAGAATTCTTAGCGGGCAAGAATTCCTAGTTGGCGAAGAATTCCTAGCGGGCGAGGATTCTTAGTAGGCGAAGAATTCCTAGCGGCCAAAGTGCTTTCTCAAAAATGTGGCGGATGTGTTTTCTTCAAAGGTCGTGGTGCCTTCTCTAAAATATGGTCGGGCACTTCCCTTTGCAAAACGTAGCCGCGCATATCCTTACAAAAGTGGCCGAATGCTTCCTTCTCAAAAAGTTGGGCCGAGGCGAATTTTCTCCTTGCTCACCTTGACGCCCTCCTCTCAACACTTGGGCAAGCAAAGTCGGGCCAAGGGAGTTGAAATTCTTTGGGAGGTTTGTCTGCCGAGTTTCCAATATTCGAGTATTTGAAAACTCAAATATAGTCCAATGTAGGGCCAATCTCAACATCTAAATATTTGGAGTTCCCATAACACCCATCCTAGGGATGGTCGACGGATGGTAAGGCAAATCTAGAATTCTAAAAACTCAAGGGGCACAATGTTCCACCAGATGTCAAGATGAAATCTCGGAGGTCAAGGCCCAAGCCACGGATTCACGCCCAAGATTTCCGAAGGTCAGTGTGCATGTGATGGAGGCCTCACAAGGAAACAAATCAAGGAGATTGATGATAATTCAACATATTCCAAAACATGAGAGAACTAAGCAATTAGAATATTTCCACTAATGTGATCCCACGAATTCAAGGGGCTTCAAAAGTAAAGAGTTTTAAAAAGAGTTGACATTTGGTCATTCAATGGCCAGCCCATGGGCCAACGGACGCCCTATATAAACTTTATCAAACGAAGGCAGAAGACACACAACATCATACATACAAACCTATTTTTCGTCTTGCATTTTTCTTTTCCTAGACTTAGGATTTTACTTTTCATGCACTTAGTGTAGCGAGTTCTTTCTTTTCCTAGGCTTAGGATTTTACTTTTCATGCACTTAGTGTAGCAAGTTCTTCCTTTTCTTAGTATAAGTTTAAATTCTCGTTCAATTTGTATTTTCTTGTAATTTAAATTCAAGTTTATTTCAATTGCTTTACTTTTCATTGTTATCGCACTTCAATTAAGTTTAATTTCAAGTTCATTTTACTTTATTTTTCTTATTGCTTTCATTTCTTTCTTGCTTTATTTATCGTTTTGATTCATTTTATCACACTTTAATTCTCGTCTTTACGTTATTTATCTTTTGCACTTTACTTTACGCATTTGTCTTTAAATTATATTTAAGTTTAAGCACCTTTACTTTATGCACTTATTCTTCGATTCATTACGTTTCACCTTCAATCTTCATCTCCACCCACTCCACATCATTTGGTCGCTCACATAAAGCCTTGACCCCGAGGTAGTGAAAGAACCTAGGCCGTGAGGAGGTTTCTTGCTCGGCCGAATAATCGTTTGATTAAAGTCAGATCTCGGACGCAACACATCCATCTACTCATATTCCATTCAAGCCCAAATTCTGGGCTTGGTGGTGGCATGCCTCACACTCAAAAAAGAAAAAGGACCAAAAGTTCCTTCTATCGGCCGCCCCGGCAGAAAAGAGGGAAACATAATTTGGCACGCCCGGTACTCAAAAAAGAAGAATGACCAAAAGTTCCTTCCGTCGGCCGGCTTGGCCGAAAAGAGGGAAACAGAATTGGTATTCCAATGGTGCCTTGGTCAACTGTTTTTTTCTTTTCCCGCTTTCCAACTGAAGTGTTCTTCATGGTGTGAACTAAATCACTTTGGTTGATAGGCGGGCCCAATAAATATCAATGAATTTAAATACAGATATATACAGGTAAGCACTAGTCATCTTTTAGGTTTTACTGACATTGTTTTTTCCCAAATTTGCTGCCAATTTCTATGGCTGTTTTGTTTCCCAAAAACAAAAAGCTTTTTACTTGGAATTAGGAATACATAGAACTTTCTGTAGTTATTTCTTTATCCTTTTGTATCATGTGCAGTGTTGGTATGCACACAGCTTCTAAACTTAAAGAAATGCAAGAGCGCCTGGAGTCTTCTCGACTCAAGACTTGCAATCTCACAAAAAGTGACTTGGTTAAAGATCACTTGCAATAGGGTGAAACTGGGGCAAATGTGTTGGTTGGAATCCAAGTTGCCCGGGGCGAGATTGATGAGTTTCAAGCTTGTGGGAGTTCTCTTGGATATGACTATGTAGTGGTGACCGATGACGACGAGTTCAATCTTTTAATGCATTGAGACTTTCACATTGCTATGAAGGGGAAGCTTGTGCCTCCAGATCACGTTTTAAGGAGCAGAGAAGGGAGACACTGTCTTATATGTTTGATAGTTTATTATTGTATCTTACAAGTAGAAAAAAATTCATGACTCATTAGCAAGTAGGAAAAAAAAAAAAGTATTAAAGACAATAAGAGAATGTGACTTTTACAGTTTTACTATTGGAAGGAAGTTGAGCATTTCATTGTCTTCTCTTTTAGCTTGAAATCTCATTTCGTTCATGGTTATATTTTTATGTACTATTTATTATTGATAGCACCTAAATATTGCAATGATTTAACAATTTTAACGTAATACTTTATTTATTTTATGATTAAAATAATTTTTAGGTGTTAAGGTTAGAAAACATATTAAATACAAGAATTATATAAGTGAAAGTGAAAGTGAAATTCCTTTTGTTTTTAGAAAACAATTGAATAGAAAAGAAATTTCAACATATGCCCTTTTTAGTCATTAGACACAGCTCACACCATTTTTACACAAAATTTACCAAACACTTATAAACTGATTATTTTACCAACAGCACTTTTAACAAAAACTTTACCAAATGTCAAACTGCTTTATTTCACAGCTGATTTCTCTCACAGCAAATATGACAGTGATTATTTTCACAGCACAACAATTCCAAATTGACCTGAAGTCTTAAATTGGTCAACCACGCCAGAACCTCAAGGAGTGAAATACTCCTTCAAGTTCTGTTAGAGATTCCTATATAACGACTGCTCAAAGTCGATACGAACACATTTTTTATTTTTTTGCTCTGAAACTCATCTTCAAAGATTACACATAACTCATTTAAAAAAATCTTGACATATTATCTTTTATTCAAAAACATATTTCTAAATAGATTCCAAAGATTTCAGAGATTTCAAATCATATAGGTCACAATAGCCACATACTTCCAATATGATTACGAATTCAAGTCTAACTTCCCCAGTTGACGCATATTGTCAGAGGGCGATGTTGTCCACCCGTCGTCCCTTTGGGCCTGACTGCATGAGTGCAAAATGGGCGTGATTAGGCCTCTTTTTTTAGGGCTTTCTTAGGCGTGGATAAAGGTTTTATGGGCTTTAATTTTGGCCTTTTGGGCCCAGTCAATTACTTTAAGTGATGGGCCCGCCATCGACCTACCATTTCCTCTCAGCTGGCTGCGTTGGTTGCCTCTTAGGGTACTTCCCGATCTTCCTTCTCAAATTCTGGTTATCGAAACAATTCCGATTTCAAAAACTTACATGGCGTTAAGTTTGGTGTCAACAATGGAGCTTTGATTTTATGTTGCATGTTTACACCTGAGTCTTAGTTTTAAATTTTCTATCAATATATATGGTCTAATTCTTTTTACAGTATTTCGTTGAAGACTTTGTTTTAGGAGGTCCATTATTCATTTTGTATATAAGCCTTAAAATTTCAGAGGTGCATAAAGTAAAGACATTCAAATCGGAATTATAATTGTTGGCTTAATGTCAATTTTCTTACCCTTTTCCCAGAGGGGCATATTGGAGACAAAAATATCTACCAGTCATGCCCTTATTCAATCCGCACACAAAACATGAAAGTAATCTCACGTGGAAAACTAGCAATTGAACTTGTGAAAAAATAGTGAATGGACTTGGATCAACAATGCCAAAAAAAAATAAAAATAATATGCTACTAAGCAACAATGCTATTACTAGGAAAAGTGTTCACCCGTTTTGTGTTTGCTCCTGTGATGGAAGGGTAAAGTTCCTCATTGCTTTGAAGACCATTGACTGGTCAGCAAGTCAACTTTCTTTAGTGTGTGAGTGTGCCACTGCTAGCAATAAAAATCCTAGCAGACTTCTTAAACATAGATAACTTGCGCCACAAGTTACTGATTTCTAAACAAGAGATTGTGAATTTGGGTGAGGAATATCTCTCAAGTAAGTTCTTTTCATACCTCAGACTGGTGAGGACTTCACAATTTTTTACTGTACAATGTTGGTAGTTCTGGCCAGAATAGATAGTAGTAAAATGAACTGTTTTCAGGCGGAAATGGCTTTTACAAAACTCTACAGTAAAAAATCAACTCTAGAAAGACAAAAAGAAGGATGGAATTCTGTTTCTGCCTGGACAGAAGCTTCTGATCCGGGTTGGATTGGGTATGCTTGTGTTGGATTGGATTGTTCCCAACTTTAACTGCTGAGCTCCAGCTGTAAATTGATACCAAAGTTTGAGTTTGACAGAGCTTTAATCTACTTCGAGCCCTGGGGGGCTTTTTGAATGGGCAGAATTGCGGCCTCTTCAATCTGAAAGGAGCAAAAGTGGCTAGACTTGCGGATTACTGAGCTAGAACTACATTGTGGTACATGTCTTACTTGATTAGGACTCTCCATAAATTTTTTGAGGTTTTCATATTTGTAAAAACTCAAACTCTGCTTGTTTTGGTTTTTTGCTAAACCAAATTTGTAACGAGAGAACTCGTTTTGAATGACTTATTTCTCTTAAGTCCGAATTGGAAGTTTTGATTTATTGCTGGCTTCTTCTTGGTTTCGAATGATTTTTTTGGTTGCTTCAGTTTGTTTGAAGGTTTCTTAGAGATCAAGTGATCATTTTGAGTTTTTTGTCTATGGTTGATTTTTTTGGTTGTTTGATTGATTGTCCTCTGCTCTGTTCACCTTCTCTTACATTTATAGGAATGCTAGAATAGAATTTCTAATCCCTTAAAAATGGGCGGCAGATTTTCTAAAAAACAAGATCTTCCATTTTTTAATGCAAAGAAAAAAGGGGTTTTATCAATTCTGGCAGATAAGCTCTCAATAGTCAGTTCCTATGACAATCACTTCCCTGTATTTTTTGAAAAGAAACCTAACCCTTCTTCTAATTTAATTGCCCTTTGTAAGAGCTCAAATATGTGATAGTTAGTTTTGATTTGACTATTTGAACAACTCTCTGCTTCCCACTTATCTCTTTGAGATTGTAGTTTGCTTATCTCTTGGAAGGATCACTTGTTCGGACGCAAAATTGTATAAAAAGGGATTATGATCTTTTAGCTCCAGAGTTTCAAAGTCTTTTGCTAATGACCTACTTTCATTTAATTCTCAATCAACTCTTTTGTGATAGTTGAAATTGTTGACTTTTCTAAGTCAAGTAGTCACGTGGGTTCTGAGAATAGGCTTTCAAAAAAGATCTTGCTGACTTTGCACTCTGGGTTTTGAGATCAGTGGTGAGCCAGAAGCTGGCCCCCATCCAGTTTTCTTTCAATCTTTTATTGATCTGCTTCAGTGCTTAATTAACTTTTAATCTTGACGTTTTTATAACTCTGCCATTTTTTTGTAAAAGTCATGGGCCTTCTGATTTGGTCTTGGGCTTTCTCTATTTTTGGATCAAAGCCCAGTCCTCCATCCTTTTCTGTTTTGTGGGCCTTCGTGAGAAGTTGGCTGGCGTGCGAATTCTTTTTAGGCCCAAACAAAAAGTGCCACCGATAATATTATCAGCACTCGTATGTTGCTTTGCTCTTACTTGAAAAAGAAAAAAAAAATATATGAAAGTGAAACAAGGACTAATAAGGGCAAAGACCTATCCCAAAAATAAGTAATTGCATATTGGGGGTTTTATTAGAAGCACGTTAAATTTTGCATTGAAAATTAAAGTGCATTCTGGAAAAGCTCTTGAAATTGTGAGAGTGATTTAAGACTCATAATCATTTTTAAATTTTTCTTGCCGAGTATTGTCAATAACGTCTTTCATTGTGAGAAAATGGTTTTAGTCGTTCCATAACAATGCCTAACAAATGTGAAATTGGTACTTAGGTGACGAGCTATTTAAGCGGACACAACGATCTTCACCCACTTTAAACCTTTACTAAATATACTTATGAGTAGTCAACTGCTAGTCATGAAAAACCAAAACAAAAAACACACACAGAGCATAACAATCTGTACCTGCAAGCTTTGAAAATTACTAGTGACAACCTAGGCACTCAGAAGGACCCGTCAATCTAGACATCCCATGTGCTAGCAACAACTATGGTGAAAGTGTGTGAAAACATCATAATCAAGTAAACAGCAAATAAAAGATAATGATGACTAGTCAACCGCAAGAACACAAACCCAAGAATGCATGAACATCATGTGATGACTAGTCAACTATCAAGAACACAAACCCAGAAAATAACAAAGCTGCAAACCAAAAATGGTTCACCCACAAACCCATCACTAGTAAAAACTGGGGGTCATCAACCGAATAGGCAGTCCTCTAAGCAAAGAAGATTCTTACAAAGGAACACAAGCAAGCTCAAGAAATCCTAGATCTATTTAGGAAGATAAGCTATACCTCCTTTGTGCAATCTTCTTTTCAAACTTTACAAAACCAGTAGCTTAGTCCTTCATGGCAATGTCAGCTCCTTCTTAAGCTCTTTCATCCCATGGCACCACCAGCTAGCGAGCTCAAATTCAGACTGAAACCAAAATTTTGATTCAAGGAATAATGACCAATTTTTTCAAGAAACCATACTCTTGAAGAAATCAATCTTGAATCTGACCTAGATGTATATGAAGATGTGTTCGTTCTAGCAAGATGCAGATTTCATATTTCAAATGCAGTTTTCTAAAAATCAATTTAGAAAACTCATAGATGAAAATGGTGGTTTTCTCCTGAGGAAGAAGAGAGGGCAAAAGGATGAAGAAACCTTTTCAAAACTTCCTATCAAAAAAGACAACTGCCAAATGAGAAATCATTTGGCTTTTACCCAAAAAAATTCCTAGGTTAGAAAGTACAGATGGCATCAGAGAGAATTCGCATAATAGGACAAAAAAGGTTTGTTAGGATCCAACTGGAAATCAACGAGCTGGAAATCCTAATGATGCAAAGGATGACTAGTCATACGAAAATAAGATGACTAGTCATAATCTTAATAAATCTAATGAATGCAGTACCTTTTGCCAATAGGTGATCTTCCATAAGAGAGAGCCTGATAAGAAAACTTAGAGAAACTATTCTTAATCTAAGCTTGAGCTTGGGTGATTACAATGTGTGTCCAATTACAATATTGTCAAGGGAAGCCAAAAGAAAAACTCAAAATGCATACACTTACAAAATGAGAAAGACTTTGATGCAATGAGGATAACTTTTTTTGTTATCTCCGACCAATAAGACAATGACACATTAGATAACTTTTCTATGTGTCATTGTGTTATTGGTTGGAGAGAACAAAACAATGTTATCTCTATTACAAATGGATTCGGATCCTTTGCTATGATTTTCTCTGTCAGGATCTGTTTTACTTTCGTTCTCCACATGACACCTCATTAAAATTTAATCTAAGGGATTTAAGCCGGACACATCATCCACAAAATAAAAAATCAATTTTGCACTTAATTAAAAATACAAAAAAAAATCACCATAACTTGACTAACTCCAATTACTCCAACTTAACGTCTCCCCAAATTTTCTAACTGTTTTTTTTTTCTTCTTTTCCCTTCTCTACACATTTCTCCCCAAAATTTGAGTGCTCGTCCATCTGTTCTTTCCCCAATTTTTATTCTCTCTCTAATTTTCCTTCTACACTTTACGAGATTCACTACTACAAAAAAGGAAAACCACGACGGGAATTCACCGTCGTGTATTCTGTTTTCAAATGGTCGTGGAATCCACCGACATTTTTTCCATAACAAAACCACGACGGTGAATAACCGTCGTTGTTAAAACAAAACACGTCATCAAAAAATAAAAACCGACGTCTTTGTGCTGCAAAAAGACATAAAAAAACAGTCGAGGATGAGAATAGACGACCAACTCCAACAAAAAAAACGTCGTTAAAAAGGAAACAGATGACAAATATAAATACGACGTCTTTACAATCATAATAGACGACGTTATTGAAACCTACTACATCACAACATTTCCCACAACCGTCGTAAAATAAATTTTCCAC
>NW_007362733.1:7227-24391 GCF_000346735.1 Prunus mume
TACGATATTAAACTAAGAATATTAAATAAGTAAATAAGAATATTAAACCACAAGTAATTGCCCTATCATACATTAACATAGTTAGTGTAACATAGATTCACATGCTTTGGATAAGAAATTGCCCTATGATAATGTAGTTATAATAAGAAAATCAGAAGGAGATTCATACCTTGGAATATGCCCTTCAAATGACAACCATAAACACCTATGATAGGTCTACATCCAGCTAGAAAGTCTTTTCTGCAGGCATCCAAACACACATAAAGCCTTTGGAAATAAAGGGCTTCAATTTTTATCATTATAGTGCTGCCCACATTGGTTTCCCTAACCTCTGCACAACACTCCCACAACTTAGAGTATTGTGAACCATAAGTACCCTTAATGATTTCAATAGCCTTTTGCCTAGCCCTACCACATATTGTTGTGTCGAATTCAGTTGCGCCAAAATCGATTCAGCTGCATCCTCAACTTGTGATACTCGCAAGTGCACGAAATGTTGGGTAGTATAGCATATGTAAGTGCGAGGTCGATCCAACGAGAATTAATGATAGATTGATTCAATTCGATTCCCTGCACAAAACATAAATGGAAACAAGGTTTAAAGATGATATAGAAGAGCACAAGAGTTGAAAACATAAAATTAAACAAAAGAAATAGACACTAAAACTGATTTTGGGTTTGAAAACAGTGTTAGAACTTAGGGAACAATCCAATTCTAAGTCTCAAGCAATCAAATTAACAAGTTCAATTCAAGTAAAAAGATTGATTTCTCTCATGTATAATTTAGCCATGGTGTCTGGTCTAAACTTTGTATTCCTAATTCCCTAATTAAATAATTGTTGTTGAACCTAAATTAAGCATTAGAAATCCATTAAGTATAGGAGAACATTTTAAATAACCAAGCATGTATCTAATCCCTGTTGTCGCATTTGATAGATTGATTCAGTGGATTCCTTGTACAAAATAGAAATGGAAACAAGGTTTATAGATGATATAGAAGAGCACAAGAATTGAAAACATAAAATTAAACAAAAGAAATAGACACTAAAACTGATTTTGGGTTTGAAAGCAGTTTTAGAACACTAGGGAACAACCCAATTCTAAGTCTCAAGCAATCAAATTAACAAGTTCAGTTCAAGTAAAAAAGATAGATTCTCTCTAATGTATAATCTAGCCATGGTGTCTGGTCTAAACTTTGTATTCCTAATTCCCTAATTAGATCCTTGTTGTCTAACCTAAATTAAGCATAGGAGAACATTTTAAACAACAAGCATGTATCCAATCTCTGTTGTCAAATGTCCATACATACTCTTCCTATTCATAGTTCAATTCTAATTAAGGCATATGGTTTCTACTCTTAATTCCAACCAAGATAGCTAACATACAAGTTTAAATAGTGATCAAACATTCAAACAAGCATATCAACTGATAAGCATAATGAATAAGAATAAGAACAAAAATTGAAACTTGGAAACCAATCAAACTTAAAAAACTTAAAATCATCATGTTCATAACAATAGCATAAAATTACAATGTGTTTATTAAATAGAAAGACAAAGTAAAGCTAAGGAAATACAAGAAGAAAATAAAAGGCAAATGGAGGAGAAGAAGATGCTAGAGATGGAAAAGATTTATTTCCATGGCTGCCAGGAGGCCAAAGCCTCCCAGCTTCTGCCTACTCTCTTATCTCCCTTTATGACTCAACTCTCCTTCTCTATGTGTACAATGTGATGGAATGTGAATGAATCCCCAACTCCTTGAAGACTCTCTATTTATAAGCATAGGGGGTAGATGAAATTAGATTACACAATTGAATCCACCAACCACACCCACTCCACCTAACGCACAATTGCATTTGAAAATAATTTAGCTTATAATGCTTAGTACTACAGCTCCCACTTCATCTTGTCTTATATCTTTAAGCTGATGCACTTCATCTTGTCTGCCCACCAACAATCCCACTAGCAAAAATAGCTCATGCCTAGCTCAGCATAACCATTAATTTCATGGGCTTATGAATTCGGCTTTCCTTCAGCAATTGACGACTTTAAGCCCTCTAACTTGAAGCTCAGAATGTCATCTTTCCAACCACATGTCATTTGGGCCAATCCAAGGTCAGATGAAGATGTTAAGCCTGAAATAAGTTTGTAGCTTAGTCTACACGCTTTGCACCATCTTACTCCTTTTCCAATCCAAAACCACCATTGCTGCCTAAAGCTTAATGAACTGAATGTTAAACACAAAAGAGATTAAAAGCACAACTTTAACTAAAAGACATAACCAAATCCATATGCTAGAAGGGTACAAAATGGCATACAATTATGCACTGATCATATATACTCAAACTGACCTCATACCCTATCTCCCTCTTAATAAGAGCTTGGAATAACCTCAACCCCATCTTGGGCTCATCTCTAATTCGATCAAGATATTTTTTAGCAAGGCAACTTGCAGGAGCTTGAGGGTTGCTATAGCTTATGCTACACGTATGTGTCTCTGCCATGCTCTTAATTTGCAAAGTTCCATCTGCCATGAAAGAAGCCCATAGGTTTCACTTGCATTTCATATACTTTGTGTTAGTATGAAAATTGTATTGGCATTTCCTAGACTTTAGCATAGGTGGGGAATTAGTGTGTGAATATCTTTTACTAAAAGTTTTGGCGCAACATATTCAACTCCGGATTTTCGAAGTGTGACTTGATTGATATGAGGAAACTAATTTCAAGTAAATCATGACATAAACATGCATTCATTATAGGATTCCTAATTGGAGTTATTTTCACTCAAGTGCTTTTATATTAGACATATTTTAATAGGATTAGATTTTATCTATTGAGATTATTTTCCTAGTTGGACTTTATTTTGGTTTAAGTAAAAATATCCTTTTTCATGTTTGACTTGGAGAGCATGTTTCTTTTAATACCAAATTGGTTTCCATGATTAATATTGTTTCCTTCTATAAACAATTGGTTAGAGTGAAAGTCATAGAACTGACGAAATCAATTAGGATTCTAAGAGTATCAAATCTAATTAATGGCAAGATATTGATTTGTAGCTTTTTGCACTTCTCTTGCAAAAAGGAGTATGGGTTATGTATAAAACATGGTGTGCTTCCCTGTTACAAAACACAGCTTTGATACATTTGTTTTAAGCATATAGAATTTCTAAGAAAAGATGTTGTGCATATCTTTGAGATAAGTCATCAAGTGTTCCATGTTTACTTGGTGATTTATCAAATACTTTCATCATTAATATTGTATTCATTTGCATGTTCGGTGACTCATACGGTTGAGGGCACCAAGACCGTGGTGACGGTTTTCCTCCGGCGAGCTTGAAGCAATCGTGACCAGTATTGTGTTCAACATAAGGAGTGTCAAAAGATTATCCCCTGATAGAAGTTGAGTTACGAAGAAGTTGGTAAACATGATATAGAATGTGTCTAGGATAAATGTGTGAGTACTTCTTGTAATCATCGTTCTATAGTGGATTTGTATTGGACTAAGGAGTCTTGTGGATCTTCCCCAAGGGTGGGGTTTTTATAAGGGAACCACCACAGTCAATGCAAATCAATGCCTCATCTCCAACAACTTGCCGTTGCCAAATAAGGCTCTTCTAGCAGCTCCATTGTCAACTCCTTATAATCAATCAAAGGCTTCACTTCCTAATTTATCTTTATGTTGATTTTGTATATTAACTCTAATTGATTTTGTATTCAATCACACATCTACTTACTCTAGTTAGCATCATCAACTTTGTATATAAACTTTGTACTGCTCATTGTATTACTCATCAAGTGAATACAAAAATCCAATACTATTGTTCATAGTTTCACCACATAAAATAATTCTTTGCGTGTTCCTTTATTTTTTGCTCTTCACGTTTCAGGATTGATAAGCCAGATCAATCCTGCTACAGATGTTTATTTTTATTTATTGACTATAATTTTAAATTGGCCTATTCACTCCCTCTAGGCAATCTTTGTCATCCTGCAAGTAATTTCACTTTGCTTGCATCCTCTGTTCACCCGTTTTAGGTTTGTTCCTATGATGGTAAGATAAAGTTCCCTATTGCCTTGAAAACTATTGACTGGTCAACAAGTCAACTTTCTTTAGTGTGCTAGTTTGCCACTGCTAGCAATGAGAAATTCTAGTAGACTTCTTAAAAATAGATAACTTGCGCCTTAAGTTACTGATTTCTAAACAAGCTATTGTGAATTTGGGTGAGGAATATCTCCCAAGTAAGTTCTTTTCTTGCCTCAGACTGGTGAGGACTTTTTCAAATTTTCACAGTACAAAATTGGTAGTTCTGGCCAGAATAAATGATAAGAAAGTGAACTGTTTTTAGGCGGAACTGCCTTTTACAAAACTCAAAAAGGAAAAACCAACTATAGAAAGACAAAAATAGGGTTGGACTTCTATTTCTGCCTGGATAGATGCTTTTGATCCGGGCTGGACTGGATATGCCTGTGCTGGACTGGACTATCAACAACTTCAACTGTTAAGTTTCAGCTGTAAATCGGTACCAACGTTCGAGTTTGGTAGAGCTTCAATCTATTTCAAGCCTTGGAAGGCTTTTTGAACGGGCATAATTGGGACCTTTTCAGTCTGGAAGAAGCAGAAGTGGCTGGGCTTGATGATTACTGAGTTGGAACTGCACTGTGGTACTTGTTCTGCTTGATCAGGGCTCTTCATAAATTTGTTGAGGTTTTCATATTTGTAAAAACCCGAACTCTGCTTGATTTGGCTTATGTTGAACCAAATTTGTAACGAGAGAAATCTCGTTTTGAATGACTTATTTCTCTAAATCTGAACTGAAATTGGAGATTTTGATTTGTAGTTGGCTTCTTTCTTGTGGCTCAATGAGCTTTTGGTTGCTTAAGTGTTTTGAAGGCTTTTGAGATCCAGTGATCATTTTGAGTTTTGTTTTGATTGATTTTTTGGCTATCCTCTGATCTGTTTCACTTTCTCTCATTTTATAGAAAATGCTGAAGTAGGTTTTTTTAATCTCTAGAATAGGCGGCAGATTTTCAAAAAAACAAGATCTTTTATTTTTCAAATGTCAAAGAAAAAGGGAAGTTATCTATTCTGGCAAGTAGACCATCAATAGTTAGTTCTAAGGCAATTGCCTCCCTGTTTTTCTTGAAAGAAAACCTAATCCTTCTTTAATTCTAATTGTTCTTTGTAAGAGTTCAAACTACCATGACGGCTAGTTTTGATCTTCCAGCTGAACAACTCTCTGCTTCCTACTTATCTCTTGAAAACATAGTTTGCTTATCTTTTGGAAGTGGTGCCTGCTCTGGAGCAGAATTTTTTTTATAAGTTTATTAAATGTATTTTGATCTTCTTTTGTTGAAAAAAAAAGGCTGGAGACTTTTGCCTATTTAAAACTTGTTTTCATCAATTCCCATAAACTCAGTTGAGATTGCTGACTTTTCAAAGTTTAGGTAGTCTCGTGGGTTTTCAAAGTTTAGGTACCTCATCTTTGCTTTTTCGGACCAAATCTCCATCCCACATAAGGTAGTTTAAGCCATGATTTTGACTCCGTTTTTAGAAGGCAGAGTTGGATATTGCAAGTAGTGTATGATGAGAGTTCTCCAGTCATCTTTAGTGACTATGGCAGAATTGACATCTATCTCCATTCCTCTGGTCAGAACAGATGGTAGATTTTTCTTTCCTACCTTGATGATTCTTTGCACATAGTCTTCAGACATTTGTACCTCAAAGTTTGCTATCTGAGGCATTTCATTGGCTTCAAAGTTTTCTTATCTTGGGATATGTTCCCAAGTAGCTTCCCTGAATTCTGTCAGAAGATTTATGGCTGCCACTAGATAGACAGCTAGAGAATGATTTAGACACTTGTATTCTCCAGCAATCTGCTTTAACACAAGCATAAAATCTCCCAAAATTTCTACAGACTGGATTCCCAATTCTACCAGCATTTCAAGGCCAATGATTAAAGGTTCATATTCAGCCATGTTGGTACATTGGAAATCTAGCTAGAAAGAATAACAATGTATGATCCCCAGTGGATCCTCCAAAACAATTCATGCCCTAAAGGCTACATCAGCTTTGATCCATCGAAGTACAACTTCCAAGGTGTAAGGTGAACTGAATAGATGGGATTGTTGAGGCAAGTATGAGCTTTAGTCAATAGATCTGCATTTGCTACATCCAAAGAATCCATGTTTTCAATATCTTACCTTGGATGATCTGCCTGCTATAGCTTGTCCTTTGACAGCTTTCTGAGGGACATATCTGAAAGCAAATTCTGTCAAAGCCAGAGTCTATTTGTCAATCCTGCCTCTTAACATATATTTGATTAGGTCTGTCTTGGCAATGATGTAGATGGTGAATGGCAGCATGTAGTGTATGAGTTTCACAGTAGTGAAGTGTAAGGCTAGACAAAGTCTCTCAATTGTAGAATATTTCCTTTATACTTCTATCAGGGTTCTGCTTAGATAATAGACTGCTTGTTCCATCCTTTCCTTGTTATCTTGTACTAGCAGACTCCCAATGGACACTTCTGATGCAGAAACATATAATTTGAGTGGTCTGCCTCTTTTTGGTGGGGACAAAGCTGGCGGATTTGAGAGGTAGTGTTTGATTTCCTCAAAAGCCTGCTGGTGTTGTTCCTCCCACTTGAATGTCTATTCCTGCTTCAATCTTAACAAGGAGGAGAAAAGCTGGATTTTTCCTGCATAATTGGATATGAATCTTCTCAGAAAGTTGATCTTTCCTATTTCGAGATGGTAAGGCTTCTATGATGGATTTTGCCTTATTTTTATTAATCTCTATGCCTCTTTGGTGGACCAAGAAACCTAAGAAATTTCCTGCTTTAACTCCAAAAACACATTTCTTAGGATTCATTTTTAACTTGTGTTGTCTCATTTTTAGGAATGTCCTCTTTAGGTTCGATACATGATCTTCTTCTTTTGGGGACTTAATCATTACATCATCTATATATACTTCTAGAGAATGGCCTATCATGTCATGGAAAACAAAATTCATTACTTTTTGATAAGTGGCTCCTGCATTTCTCAAACCAAAAGGTAATGTATTCAAAAGCACCTATATGTCCTGGGCACATGAAGGCTGTCTTATGGATGTCTTCTTCTGCCACCATAATCTGATTATATCCTGCATTGCCATCCATAAAAGATAGCATTTGGTTATGAGCAGCTCTATCTACTAACATATCTGCCATTGGCATAGGATATTTATCTTTGGGAGATGTTTCATTCAGATTCCTATAATCCACACATATCCTAACTGCCTCTATTTTTCTTTTCAAAACTAGCACAATATTGGCTAGCCAATCAGCATAAATGGATGGTCTGATGAATCCTGCCTTGACCAATCTTTCTATCCCTTCTTTGACTTTCAGTTCTGTCTCCATAGACATCCTTCTTCTAGCTTGTTTGATTGGAAGGTAACCTTCTTTGATTGGCAATTTGTGTTCCACCAATTTCCTGTCCAACCCAGACATCTCATGATAATGCCAATTAAAACAGTATCTAAAATCATGCAAAAGTGCAATGATTTTACTCTTGAGTGGTCCTTTCAACAATGCACTAATGAAAGTGGGTCTTGGATCCTCTTCCACTTCTGGTAGGGAGTCATCTAGTGCTGCTGGTGCGAAATCTAGTACTTCTTCTTGTAAACTCTCCTCCTGTTCTTTGGTGCTCTCATGGGTGAATTCTGCCATATTAATGGCTAGATTCTGCAAAAAAAGAGCTTCATTTCTTCCCAATATATCAACAATCTTTTTGTAATGGATTGGATTGTTGCAGTTCGATCATTTTCTTGTTGGTTGGGACTAAACATCAGAGTTCTGGAGGTTCAGAACAAAAGGTCTATTCCAGTCCTCTGGAGAACTGGCTAGACCATCTTCATTGAGTCTCTAGGTCGTGATACTATAGGGGCGGCCGTTTTGGTTGACTCCAAAGAATGTGAAAGGACTAAGATCATCATGATAATATTTTGCCTCAAAACACATGGCAGAAGATAGAAATGGTCGTGGATCGGCCTCTACTATATGAAACCTTATTCATTCCAAAGGGCTAATTGCTGATGCAAAGTGGAAAGGACACATAGGCTCTGGTGGATCCAGTCCCTGCCAAGCAATGCATTGTAAGTGGTAGAAGTGGTGTATACCACAAAAAAATGCAATCTTCATCTCCTTGGTTCCAACTATGACGTCCATATCTAATATTCCGTGAGTTTTAGTGATGCCCCAGCAAAGTTGGTGACAGTTAAGCATGTTGGAATAAGATCCTTATCTGTTATGCCCATCTTGATTAGCAATCTGTGAGGCAAAAGATTAATGACTGCACCTCCATCTACCATTACTTTGGGAATAGGAACACCCCCAAAGTTGGCTGTTATGAACAGAGGTCTGAGATGATTGGCCATTTCTTTGGTAGGTTTGGAGAAGCAAAGCTGTTCTGCAGGTACTTTCATGGCAGTCCTGCCTGCTTTGGCAGTGAGTGTTTGTTGTTCTAGCGCCTCCTCTACCTCTGCCAATCTGCACTCAAAGCTTTCCTAGGAGAGCACGTCTCCTTCTAGAGTGTTTTCTTGTCCTTTTGCTGCCTGAAATTTTCTAGCAAAATAAACACCATATTAATGCCTAGATCACCTTGTAACAGGCTCTCTAATTTTGCATAGAAAGCCTCAGTTTCTTCATCTGGTTCTCCATCATACTCCATCTGTTCTTCTCCGTATTCTTCTATCCAGTCTTCTTGCTCTCATGTTTCGAGGAGCTTAATTTGGTCGTCTACAGATGGTTCGTAGTCCAACTGTTCTTCTCCATATTCTTCAGCCCAATCTTCTTGTTCTACTACTGGAATAGGTTCGGATTCATCTCGTGATTGTGAAGGTTTAAGCTGATTGACTGAGGATGAGGCAAGATGGATGGAAGGTCTGCTTGGAGATTCTATCTTTGTCAGCTCTTGTGGCTGATATGTTGTTTGTTCTGCCTGAGGAGCTGCTTTTGGATTTTTCTCTCTTCAGGCAGAACTAGTCTCTAGAAGCACTTGTGTGCCATCCCTGTTCTTGAGGAAGGTGCAGTATTGCCTTTGGACTTTTTTTTTTTTTTTTTTTTTTTTTGTGTTCTGGTTAGTTCCAGAGTTAGTCTACCGCTCTTTCCAATAGAATATTATATGCCTTCTATGATAGTTGTCAAAGAGTTATCATTTCCGGGCGTCTTAATTGGTATCTCCTTCTTTGGCAACTCTGTCATTCTTTTGTTACGTTGGGCAGACCTTAGATAGTCTTTCTGTCTGGCTCTGTCTTTAGGTGGAGCTAGAACTGGGCCATATTGGTGTGATGTTCCAATCTTGTCAAAAATGCTAGGTGCAGGCTAGTTTTGCCTATCCAGAGTTACCTCCAACTCATTTTCACACTTGCATTTGCTGCACATAACTACCTCAACCGAGATGGTTGCCTTTGGCATTTGATTAGCCTCCCTTGTTACTCTTCTGCCTCTGCTGGTGCTGGCTTCTGCTGTTAGTTTGCCTCTCTTCTGTTCTGACCAATTTAAGTTGACCATGTTGACTTGAGGTTGGGGAAAAGGATATGTTGTAACTGAGGGAGGTTTCTCCGCTAGTTTTAGCCTTTCTACTGTTATTCCTTCTTGTATGACATCCCTAAAGACAACACAACTGTTGGTAGAGTAGTTCTAAGAGTAGTTCTAAGAGTTGGGCAACTTGTGAGGTGTCTCTATTGCCTTTTGTAGCAGCATCTCATCAAACAAAGCATCAACCTTGGTTAAATCGAAGGAATAAACCTTGTTCTGTGTTGGTTTATTTGGAACAAACCCTCCAATGAATAATGGTAGCTTATGGTCATTTGGTGACTTTGTCAGAGCCTTGCAGCTGATGGGACCTTTCAACTTCGCCATTTCTGCCATTACAACTTCTCTTTCTTCCGAGCCTTTTGTGCCTTCTTCTGATTCTACTTCAACCAAATGTACTGAGGAAGATGGGGTTTTGTAATATGCGCTTGTGAAAGAGTTCCTTCTTTGTTGTTCTTCCCTAAGTAGTTCTTTGTATTTAGATGCCTTGTCCGCTAGTTCTGCCAGATCTCCAAACAGCATCCTATCAAATCTCTTCCTCAGATAGATTTTAAGGGCGGTTTAAGCCATTTGAATGTAGTGCCTTTCTTCCATAGGGATTCGGCATTTCATTTTGGGTTTTCTGAACCTGGTTATGAAGTCTTAAGCAGACTCATCTTCACTCTGTTTGAGGGCAGCAAGATCACTGATGGTGACTTCTGGCTGGATCCTAAAATAGTAGTCATGGAAGACATTTTCCATCTGTTCTCAGGTTTGAACAGAATTGGCTGGTAAGCTAGTGTACCAGGTGAAGGCTTGTGTAGAGAGGGAAGTTCCAAAAAGCCTTAGTTTTAACAGAGGGTTATTTTCTATGGCTATGCACTGGATAAAAAATCTGCCTATATGCTCAACTGATGAAGCATGGGTGTCTTCTTCGTTGAACAAGGTGAAGTTTGGTACTTTAAAACCTGGGGATAGAGGTATCTGATCAATGTAAGCCAGGTATGGCTTCCTGTAGGTAAGCCTTTCTCCTCTTCTGGCTTCGGGCTCCATCATTTCTCTAATCATTCTTTGAAGTGCCCCCATGTCATTCAGAGCATTGACAAGATGGGGATTTCGCCCCTGTTCTGGTTGGATGTGATCAATCCTGTGCTCCATTCTGTATGGCCTGGGCAGAACTTCCTCCCTGTGTTCTTCCTCTTCTTCAAAATCTAGATGATTCCTCCAGTTTTCCCCCGGTCTGTTCCTGTCATTGGTGGCAAAGGGGTTAATTTCTCCCTCTGCCTCTCCTGCCTTTTGTTGGTGGAGGGAATGGATTGTGATCCATTCTTTTGGGTCTGTAGGGCAACACAACTGGTTGCTCAAGCAAGAGTGCCAAGGGTTGATCACTTGGGGCCACAGGTTGTGAAACAGGTGGAGGTTCTGGCTGATTCTAGGGGACCTGAACTGGTGCAGGGCCTTCTGGCCGAACTGGAACCTCATGTTCTTGAATGGGAAGGGCTCATCCCCTCTGTCCAGCTTGGATTTCTCCACGTCCTAGTATTCTAGCTATATGTGCGATGATAGGGTTCTCTTGGTATGGCCATGCCAGTCCTAGCGGAGGTCCATAAGGGAGGTCTAGCTGTTGGACCACAACAACTGGGTTTGGAATTCTGGCCATAACAGCCTCATGGTCCTTTCTGAACTTCCTATTGACTTGCCATTGCATCATGACTATCATGTTGTTTAGAGTATTCTGGCTCTTTTGCGCTGTGGCTTCCTGTCGGAACACAGCCTCCTGTATCTAGTTTAGCCTTCTGGAACTAGACCTAGAATGTCTGCTCCTAGTCCTACCTTGAGCTGATTGCCTAGCATCACTTTCTTCTGACTCCAGTCATTCTCGGAGGGCTACTTGGTCTCTTTCCATGGCACAGTGTGAATTATGGTTAGAACTTCCAATATTCATATACTTTAGAAGATGTTTCTAGGAGTATGTATACTGAGAAGTCCCACTGGATGTACCAAATTGTTCACCCGTTTTAGGTTTGTTCCTGTGATAGTAGGGTAAAGTTCCTCATTGCCTTGAAAACCATTGACTGGTCAACAAGTCAACTTTCTTTAGTGTGCGAGCGTGCCACTACTAGCAATGAGAAATTCTAGCAGACATCTTAAAAATAGATAACTTGCACCCAAGTTACTGATTTCTAAATAAGCGATTGTGAATTTGGGTGAGGAACATCTCCCAAGTAAATTCTTTTCTTGCCTCAGACTGGTGAGGACTTCACAATTTTTCACAGTAAAAAATTGGTAGTTCTTGTCAGAATAAATGATAAGAAAGTGAACTGTTTTTAGGCGGAACTGTCTTTTACAAAACTCAAAAAGGAAAAACCAACTCTAGAAAGACAAAAGGAGGGATGGACTTCTATTTCTACCTAGATAGATGCTTCTGATCTGGGCTGGACTGGATATGCCTGCGCTGGACTGGACTATCAACAACTTCAACTGTTAAGTTTCAGTTGTAAATCGATACCAACGTTCGACTTTGGCAGAGCTTTAATCTATTTCATGCTTTGGAAGGCTTTTTGAAAGGGCAAAATTGGGACCTCTTCAATCTAGAAAGGACAGAAGTGGCTGGGCTTGATGATTACTGAGCTGGAACTGTACTGTGGTACCTGTTCTGCTTGATCAGTGCTCTCCATAAATTTGTTGAGGTTTTCATATTTGTAAAAACCCGAACTCTGCTTGATTTGGCTTATGCTGAACCAAATTTGTAATGAGAGAAATCTCATTTTGAATGACTTATTTCTCTAAGTCTGAACTGAAGTTGGAGATTTTGATTTGTAATTGGCTTCTTTCTTGTGGCTAAATGAGCTTTTGGTTGCTTAAGTGTTTTGAAGGCTTTTGAGATTAAGTGATCATTTTGAGTTTTGTTTTTGATTGATTTTTTGGCTGTCCTCTGATCTGTTTCACCTTCTCTCATTTTATAGAAAATGCTAGAGTGGGTTTTTTGAATATTTAGAATGGGCGGCAGATTTTTTAAAAACAAGATCTTTTGTTTTTCAAATGTCAAAGAAAGAGGGAAGTTATCTATTATGGCAAGTAGACCATCAATAGCCAGTTCTCAGACAATCACCTCCTTGTTTTTCTTGAAAGAGAACCTAATCCTTCTTTAATTCTAACTGCTCCTTGTAAGAGTTCAAACTGCCGTGATGGCTAGTTTTGATATTCCAGCTGAACAACTCTCTGCTTCCTACTTATCTCTTGAAAATGTAGTCTGCTTATCTTTTGGAAGTGGTGCCCACTCTGGAGCAAATTTTTTCTGAATATATAAAAGGGATTTTGATCTTCTTTTGCCTGAAAAAAAAAAAAAAAAGAAGTCTGGAGACTTTTGCCTATTAAGACTTCTTTTCATTAATTCCCATCAACTCAGTTGAGATTGCTGACTTTTCAAAGTTTAGGTAGTCACGTGGGTTTGCATCTATTTTGGGCTTTTTCTTCTCATTTAATCATGCCAAGCCTAGTTTGAGTATTTGGGACTTATGAACTGATATCTTTTTGTTTTTTGAAGTCCAAGTTTATCTTCGAAGGTTGACAGGTCCTGGGATAGGTTTTTCGTTCTTGGGCTGCTTTCCCAACTTCTTCTAATCAAGCCCAAGTGGTGCTCATTTTTTGTGGGTTTCCAAAAATGGGCTAAATGCTGGTGGCTGTCAAAAATTGATATGGGCTTTTTGATATTGGACTGGGTGTGCCAAATTAGGCCCAAACATCCTCTTCCCATCATTTGTAGTAACCTTCACCTCATACCCCTCATTGATAGCATAATGTGAAATAGCTTCTCTTAACTCTTTCTTAGATGTAAATAACATGTTCACTTCAAATTGAGGATTCACCATATTAGTCTTAGCATTAAACTCTGGATACCTTGATGTTTTTCCTTCATCATCAGAATTAGGTGGACTACCAAAGCCATTTGAGTTGTAATTCTCATCAAGCAGAGTATCATTCATGTGACCTGGAGGTATAAATGGCTTTTCTTGTTTCTTCATCTTTTTTTCAACATACACTGGAACCTTGGGAATTTGAACATTGTGCATAAAAATATTCTCATCCTCAAGAGCTGCATCATTTTCCTCATCATAAATTTATTTGGCAGACTCATCACCAGTGTCTTCATATATGGGAACACTATGAAGTGAAGCCTCACCACTAGCCTCAACATCTTCCTCATCGTCATCAACAGCAACAACCTCAACATAATTCTCATTTACTTGACTGAAGCATTCATCTGGAATATCATTAAAGAATTGCTCATATTCTGTCTATTGTGATTGACTGTAATTCTCCTCAATAATGTCAAGCACATCAACCTTATGATCTACATATACCACAATATGCAGATTGATACAGATGATAGATAACATATCTAAAATTTCAGCATCTGAATTCAACCCTAATACCCCTTCATGCACTCCCTTACCAACAAAAGTGTAATAAAATCCTTTGCAATTTTGAATCCCACTTTGCTTCATAATATCCCTTAATTCTGTTGTAGAAAATCTATATGGATCAATATTATCATAAACATCTATTGTGCCTCCCTCATAATCCTTCCCATTGTTCATGAATTTACCAACATATCTTAACTCCATAATAAAGTGTCAATCATCTGAAAAAATTTACTTTTTTTGGCATATAGTTAACAATAGCGGACATATTATATTTTGACAAAAAAAGAATTTAAAAACATCCAAATTATATTCCTAAAGCACTACCAGACAACCCTCTCTACAAGCAAGATCTTTTTTCCACCTTACACTATTCATCCACCATGCTCAGTCCATTTCACATGTGATGAATGCATATAAAATACTACCACAACACACCAAAAACAACAATAAACCAACGTCACAACAACAATAAATTCGTATATTAACTCAGAAACTCACTTGGATGAATTGGAGCTTTCTTTGGGTCCACACCTTTGGAATTCACCATGTTTGCTTCTTCACGAAAGTCCCCGATAGCAACAGAGCTGAATCAAACCCAATTCAAACCCCAAATATTCCAGAAATTGTATGCTTCTTACTTGCGAATCTGAATCGTACGCTAAACCTCAAAATCGACCCGCCTTTTCCCCCAATCCCAGAACCCTAAAATTGTTTTCGGGAGAAATGCGCGAGAATCATGTTTTGATTCAGGGGCTGAGGTGAAAGGGCAATAATACCCCTGCACGTACTCACCACAAGCGTCTTAACTGACAAAATTCCCAATTGAACTTGATTTGTTAACAATGCAAAATGTGATGACCAAAATCGAAAAATTAAAAGTGTAGTAACCAAAATTAAAATCGGGCCAAACCTCAGTTTGAATGAAATAAAAAAAGTTGTTTAATCTCATAAATCATAATTGTCCACTATTTTAATATAATTAAAATTAATTTTATTTATTTATAATAAAGTTAACAATTATGAGAGATAAATTTAATTTCATGTTAAAAATATAAGCCAATAATGTTTTAAAAAAATTGGCGCATTTGATAAGGCCATATAGGCCGAGCCCATTGGCCCGCCCATAAGCTCAAAAATACTTAGTTTATTGAAGATAGAGACCCGACCTGGCCCGTACAACTCTTAGAGCTAAACAAACCTGCTATTAGGTAGAGCTTGGGCCAACGCCTATCAGGGCAAGCCTAACTCGGCCCGACCCATTTTACATGCCTACAACACCATTATCCACAATATATATTTGTTTTAATTGTTGGTTTTCTTTGAATTCAAGTAATGATGAGACAAGCCTAACAAAAAAAAAATGAAATCAATGCACAACTAAAACCTAATACAACATGTGAGACCGAACCAAAACCGAATTAAACCAAATCAAACTGATTATTTATTTGGTTGGATTTTCAATTTTGGGGTAAAACGAATTGAATTGGACCGTGCCCGCCCTATTTGCTGACACCCAATGGCACGAGATGTAATTTATGCCAATTACGCATTCATCGTCTAGGGCAGCCCATGGACTAGATTTATCTAGGGCCCAAAATGATAAGAAAGCCACGTACGACACGCGTAAGATGCTTGTATGCCAGAAAACATGAAAGTTGACTAGGCATTCTGACCAACAAGGAAAGTTACAAATGAAGTGTCCACAGAGTGCACATACAGCTAAGCCAAGGCCAAAACCTGCAAAAGCAAAGCCAGACAAGGCGGCACCCGAGCAAAAGGGATAGATAGGCCAAACCAAAGAGGTAAGTAAAGCGCGTCATAGGAGTGGCACTTCTGTAATTACTCAAAAAGAAGAGGTCTATTATAATAAATCTCTTCTTATATATACACATATGTCTTATTTGTCTGCCGTGCTGTGTATGATACTGTAAAAGTTTGATGCAACAGAGAGTCTCCTTTCCCTCTCACCAAAGCTCTAGAGTCTGTACTCTCTTTGTATTTTATTTATCTTGGTGATTATAACGGTGGGCAAGTTTCTTTGAGGATCTGAGACCAGTCTTTATCTCATGGAGGATCGAAAGGAGGTGATTCTCTTCTTCTTCTTTTTTCTTCTATTGGCTGTGGTTGGTTTGTTTGGTTTCTGGGAAAAAAATAACTGAGGCAAAGTGAGGGAAGTGAGGGAAGTTTGGGTTGTTTTGGTTGCGAAAGGTGAAAGAAAGAAACCCAAGTTAGCAATTTTATTTGAATTTTGTAAATGGTTCTGTTGGACTAAACGACAAGTGTGGAGTTCAAAATCTGTTCTGTAAATAGTATCTTTTGTTTTCCTGCGTTTTCTGGGTAACCAAACGGAGCTTAAACATTTTTTTGGGAGAGGTGGGGGACGGGGGTTGTGAATTCTGTTTAATTTGTTCATTGGCTTGAAATTCCATAGAAAATTAGATCTATTATTATGATTTTATTGGTCAAGTTTCCATCTGTTTCTTTCTCTTAATTCCAGTTTGAAAACTTAAAGCAGCTTTTTTTGTTGCTGAGTCTTTTGACCTTTGCTGAGACATCCACAGAAGCAATGATTACCGTTTTCAAAGCTTATAAACAGTCAAAGTTGTCTCCTTTTTTATATAATTGGAGGGTTTTGAATTTCAATGTTTGTCACAATCAGCTTAGAGTCTTTTAAATACAATTCAACTATGTGATTTGTTATTTTGAAAGAACAGAATGAAATACAGGGATTGAGTTTTTCAAAGCTTGAATCTTATAACTGGTTATACCAACCATGTTACTTTCTTTCTTTAGTCTTTACTGCATGAACCAAATTCCTGAAAAGTCCGTGTCTTGGCTGGTCTATGACTCTGTCCCAGTTGGTCTTCCACAACAGTGTTGTGAAATTCTTTATTAAAATCACTTCAATGAACTTGGAGGAGTGTTTATTTCATTAAAATCACAATTGAATACGCCCCTGAAATGGCTAGTTAATGAGTGTTTATTTCATACCTCTTCATTATAACTTGGGTTTGAACGTACAGATTATTTAATCCTATCCATGTAGGTTGCTATTTATTGATTGAGTGCTTTCTTTTCGTGTTTCCTTAACCCAGAGAGTTTTTTTTACATTTTTTATTTTATAGAAATGATATTCTACTATAATCCAATCTAAATTACGGGGAGTGAGATTCATACTCGGGTACAGT
>NW_007362736.1:5520-15620 GCF_000346735.1 Prunus mume
AGTGAATGTATGTTTTGCTTGCTAACGCTCAACAATTTTAAGACAAATGCTAATCATACCTCAGTTCAATTTGTAGAAATGTCAGCTGAACTTATACCTCAGTTTCAATTTGTCACCTTAAAGAAAAATTTAAGAGAAATGTCACTTTAATTTTTCAAAATTCATGATTTGTTGTCTGACTTTAACATTATCCAATTTTCCATATATTTTAAGGGTATTTAATCTTTCTATTTTCAAGGGTATTTCAAACATGGAAAGTTCATTATAAAAAAAATTGTATATCTTTTAAACAATTACAATTGAAAAAAATAAATAAATCACCTTCCCCGATCCTTGTGTGTCACCGACAGCTCCAACCAACTTTGCCCATCTTGAAATCCATTCCCCTTCTCTCTTCACAGACCCTTCCTCCATTTCCTCTTTCCTCTACCCCTTCCTCCTCTCTCTACTATGGCACACCTAGCTTCCACACACAAATTCCCTTAGCCCACCCAAACTGAGTCCACCTTCTTTTTTCTAATTAAAAAAAAAAAAATAGACATCCTCAATGAACACCATAAAACAGTTTAGACATGCTCAGAGAGAGAGTGGAAGGAGAATGATAGAAATGGGAGAGGGAGGCGAGAGATGGGGAGACGGATAGGGATGGCAATAATACCCGTCGGGTAGGGTCCCCGGCCCTAACGGGGGGAGTTTTTGGGGGGAAATCGGGGCTGAGTAAGGGGATCCCTGAATTTGCAAAATCCCTGACTAGGGATGGGCCGGGGATGGGATTGTTACCCCCATCCTCGAACATGTCATAAGTTTTTTTTGTTCTGAACAAAAAGAGTATTTTTTTTCTAAGTTGGTTTGGGTTTTTATTTTTGTTTTTGTTTGCTTACAGACTACGCTTGAATTAAAGAAAAAGAAAAGAGTAAATAGAAAAAGGAAAAGAAAAGCTTACCGACTAAGAAAGAAAGATACTCAAAGCGACACGTGTATGACACGTATACAAAAAGACTCCGAGCAGCGAAAGAGATAAATTCCAATCTGTCTTACAAAAGTGTCAGAAACCCAAACACAAAACAAAAGCAGATGAAATTGAAATCGAAATCTTCTTCTTCTTCTTCCTTCTTGTGTCTGTTTATGCAACTCATCTTCTTCGTCCTCTTACCTTTCCTCGCATTCTCATCCTTCGCAGAAGAATCAAATCCCTCCCATTTCCAAAACATGGCCACTCTCGGCGGAGTCCACGAATCCCATGCCTCCCAGAACAGCCTCGAAACCGAAACGATCGAGGCAATCGATGCCGGAAAGAAGAAGCTTTACGAAGCCAAAGTCTGGGTGAAGCCATGGATGGGTTTTAAGGAAGTGCAGGAGTTCAAGCACGCCGGTGACTGTAATGAAACGCCGTCGTTTACCCCTTCCGAACTTGGTGTTAAGGAAGGTGGGCATGGTCCCGGGTGGCAATCTGTGCCGCCACACGATCCTCAGGTTCAGGATGCTGCAAATCATGCTGTTAAGAGCCTCCAGCAAAGGTCTAATTCTCTGTTTCCTTATGAGCTTCAAGAAGTTGTTCACGCTAAGGCTGAGGTTTGTGCCCTTCCCATTTCTTGTGCTCTTTCACTTCTTATTGGGTTTTTGGGGCAGTGTTTGGTTGTGCTGAATTGGGTGTTAAAAATCAATTTAAAATGCATTTTGGAGAATTGGGGTTCGGTGGGTTAAATTTGGTTGTTTTCAATTGGGTGGCAAGGAGAATTGGGTATTGGAGGGTAGGTAACATTTGATTGAATTGAATTGGTATTGGGGGTAGTCTTTAGATGGTTCAGAAGATTGAAATGCATGTTGTTGTTTTTAAATGTGCATTTGAACTCAAATTGTTCTGTATAGTGCACAGGAATCTTCTAATTTCTTCTTTTCTTCATTTGTTTCTGTTTTGAGATCAATGGGTTTGTACTGATTTGCATATGTTTGAACTGTCTGTGTGAGAGCAGGTGATAGAAGAACATGCCAAGTTTAACATGCTTCTGAAGTTGAAGAGGGGAGACAAAGAAGAGAAGTTTAAAGTTGAAGTGCATAAGAACAATGAAGGCGCCTTCAAACTGAACCAGATGGAGGCAGATCACTCCTAGTTAAGATATAGCAAGTTTGTAGCAAAGCAAATGTTCTGGAACTAACTGAGTGTACAATTGCTTTGGTTGCTGTTTGTATAACTTTTTATGACCTGATGCCAACACTTTGGTGTGTGGTTGTGTTTTCGAACTGTATGTGTATGTATAATAATGCTATTGCTACTTATCTTTTCTTTCAATTCCCCTCACTCCTGGAATGGCTTCGATTTGCCCATCGCATTCTCGTCCCTACCAACCATAACAAAGTTCTCTATCCCTATTCCTGCCTCAGACCGCGGAGGGATTCTTACTCCCTTGCCTAGGTAACCTTTCGACTGCTGTCGACCATTTCGACACTAGATTTTTTTTGGTTTTTTTCGTCAGAACCCACAGCCAAGCCATGTTCCTAGCTACAACCGCAGCTTCCGCCTACTGTTGTCAATGTCAGTATGAGAGTTGGACGAAGACAGAAACTAAAAAATTAGTTGGAATTGCGGTTAAAAATCCTTTTTATTGTTTATAAAAATTATTATTTTTAACATAAATTTTTTATATATTACTTTTGAGACATACGGCTCCCACTATACTTCTATACGGAGAATAGAAGGATAAAGCAATAGAATAAAAGTTGGAACGAAGATAATTGAGTTCTAGAGCAAAGAAATCGAAAAGAAAATTCTATAATCGGTAATTTCTGAATAAAATTGAGAAAAAAGACTACAAGTATTGCAAGGATACATGCCATCTGAACCTTGTCAACTAGTAAACCTAAGTGACTTAAGGTTGGATGCTAATCAACTCTCTGGAAAATTAAACCAGAACAGGAAATTCAAAGAAAACCTAGTAAAAGAATAGACTAACGGGCCCAAGTACTCTTGGAGAGCCTTGTAGATGCTCCTGCATCAGAACAGCAACTAGCAGATGTCACCTCAGAACTCTCCACAACATCATCAGCAAACACAGGGATATGTTCCTTGGTTATATCAGATAAAATGATGAGCACATGCTGCTCAACCTTAACAACCATACCAGTTGCACCTTCCAGAGTACCAGATACAACTTTCACATGATTCCCGGGTTCAAAGTATTTGCAAAGTTCTTTTTCGTTTAAGGCAAGAGTTTTTGGAAGTTGTTTCATTTCGGGCCTGATATGAACAATCTCTTCCTCAACTTTCTCAACCCGTCCTTTCAAATTTTTAAGATCTCCCTTGATAACAATAACTGTATCACCCTTCATAAAGGGTCCCTTCTTTCTGTTTGAAAATAAAGTTGACAAACGGGCACCGTTCTCCTCGGGTTTCCGGAATTTTTCAAGTTCATCCAAAGTGGGACGTATGTTTTGAGAGCTAATTGATTTCATCGACACTGCCTTGTACAGGAAACCATCTTTAAACAGCATGGCATCAATACTCTCAAAGTAATCACCAGTCACCGGATCTCGTCTACGCTCTACATGAATATGCAGTTGTCTTACTTCATCCCCCTTCATAAAGCGTGGAGGAGGAACAAATGCCTTCTTTTTCACAACTTGTCTGCCCTCCAGTTTATTTGCAATAGCTTGTAAATCTATCCTTGGAGTTAATTTTACCCTGACTCTCTGCCGCACATCATCGACACCCACAACCTTGGCAAGGTCTCCTTTATATGTTCCCATCTTCATTCTGACCCATGTGCCCCTAGAAACATCAATTGCCTTGCTTTCAACTGAAAGAACGTCAGTCATTTCTCCGATCGGAACACGGTTTAACTTATGTAGGGCAAGTATATTGCGCAGACCTTTGCAAGCCTCCCTCACATGGGCTTCGTTGTCGGCTTCAATGTATATAAAGTTTTTGAGGTGGTCTAGGGCAACAGCAGACTTGATGTTCAGTTTAGGTTTATCAATATACTTTTGCATTAAGCAAACAACTGCCTCTCGCTCAGGACCGATCGCGCATTTCACCATCCACAACTTCGGGTCCCTAACACAAGGTAAAAGAGCTTGCTGATTCACCATCACATCAGTTGTCTCCTCCTCGTCGTATTCTGCATGACTCGATGATGACCTTGCATACCGCGCTTGAATTCTTCTCTCAAGCGCTTCAACATCTTCTTCTTGCTCATCTTCTTGCGGCTGCAATGGACGATGACGATGCATCCTTCTATCATCATGTTCTTCTTCAGGGAGATCAGTTCCAGTATCAACAATGAAGTCGTCCTCGCCCTCATCTTCCTCTTCCTCCTCCTTATCGTTATCGACCTCAGCCTCGATATCAAGAAACTTTGACCCAATAGGCCTCTTATTCCTCCGCTTACGACTCACACCACCATCATAAGCCTCATCGTCGTCTATGAAATCCGATCTCCTCCGCTTCTGTCTGGATCTTTGTCCTCCCTGCTCCTCCTCATGTTCCTCTTCTTCATCCCCATCTAGAGCTTGGTCTGGTTCGTAGTCATCTTCATCTCTGTGACAAGCCATGGCTGTCTGTGTGCTGATGGGATCAAATTTGGGGTTCTAGGGCTTTTGTTGGGTAGAAAGAGCGTAGTGGTGCTTTTCATGACATAAGTCTCCTGTTGAATTGACAAAATTGGACTAGGAAACTGCTTTGCTCCTTGCCCAAGGAAGGGGGCATTCCTATCTCCTCTAAGTCACAGATTTACAAATATTATGTAAAAATAATTTATAAAAAGTACCCAAAAAAAAAAATATCACAACAGGAAAGTAGGAGTTTTTATTTCCACGAAAGAGGCAAGTATTTTAAATAAAACTAGGGGTACGTTATCGAAATCCCACCTAAACTATATGCTGCGCTATTCTCGCAATTTTGCTACAACAAAAAAGTCTTCCCAAAACTTTACGGACTAAGCTATTTCGTATTTTCGACCGAAAAAAACAAGAAGCTATTTCGTATAAAATATAAAATTCAAAGAAAAAAAAAATTCTTACAGACTAAGCAAGG
The DNA here is from genome assembly GCF_000346735.1 of Prunus mume. The sequence goes on from NW_007362736.1 coordinate 10,550, forward strand.
AGAATCGTACACGTGTCCCAAATCCATGGGCGAAATACCGAAGTTTCCGTGCACACAGCATGTCGAAGAGTCAACAGAATTGAAATCGAAATTTTCATCTTCCTTCCTCCTGTGTGTATTAATAGCCATACAACTCTCTACCTCAAATCTTCAAAAGCCTCCGCTCGCAAAAACCAAATCTCACCCAAAAATGGCAGCAGTTGGCACAGTACGCGAATCTCAAGGTTCCGAGAACAGCGTCGAAACCGAAAGCCTGGCTCGTTTCGCCGTCGAAGAATACAACAAGAAAGAGGTAAACAAAAAGCCCTTTTCTATTTGTGTGAAGCAAAGATTGTGGGTGGGTTTTTGGTTAATTGATTTATTGAATAATTAATTGTGCAGAATGCTCTGCTTGAGTTTGTGAGGGTGGTGAATGAGAAGGTGCAGGTGGTTTCGGGCACTCTGCACTATCTGACGATTGAGGTCAGCGACGCGGGGAAGAAGAAGCTCTTTGAAGCCAAGGTCTGGGTGAAGCCCTGGGCCAACTTCAAGGAAGTGCAGGAGTTCAAGCCTGTTGCTGACTCTTAGTTTGTCTTGAGAGGTTTGTGGGCTTTCATCTGGTTTTTTATTTATTTACTGCTTTTTTCTAATTACCTGGTCATTTGTTTGGAGAATTGGGTATTGGAGTAGGATTTGGTTGTGTTGATCTGTATCTTGTATTTTTGTGTCAATATGTATGGAAGTGTATAAAATTGTAGATTTGCATTTCTTGTTAATGTAAATTTCTTAACTGAGTAAGAGTTTAAGATTTTGGAAATTCAATTGTAAGCAATTTACACAAAAAATTCACTCATTTTAGACGACTTGGATCCTCTCCTTGGCTTTTGTTTTCCTGCTTCCTTGTTTTCTAATGAAAGAGAACCCAAAGATTAAAAATATGCATGCCAGTTTATGAAATTCTAGGTTGTTTTTTAGCCTTCATTTCATGTCCTTTTTCCTCACTCCTCTATCAGAAGAACAGGCCTGTTTCCTTTCATTTTTCTCTTCCACTCCTTGGAAGAAAATAGATGATTCATGTGTGTTTTCAGAATTGTTCTTACCACGCCATTGAGCTTTGCAAATAAATTTGGTCTTAAAAATTGTTAAATCAAGCTCAAATGAAGTACATTAAGTCCTTTTAGCCAAGCTTTGCAAGAACATCGTTCAGTCTGGTAGAGTCTCGGCATCTCTACTTGTTTGGTGCTCTTGATCTTTCCTGGGTAATCCAACTGCTCTAAAAAAAGTAATCATTGAAGTTATATTCTCAATGGAAAACATAATTTTTTGTTTAGTAAAAGGATGATAAAGAAATCAACAAGGTAATGGTAGTTATGAACTCATATTGCTAATGTCTAGGAGTATCCTTCAGTTCCTTGAGTGGCTCCTTTTCTTCTTGGGATGCAACCATAAGTGATTGAATATACTTGTTTTCTTTCTTGAGTGTTTCCCACTTACACAATTTGGAGCCACACTTGTTAGGTTCTTTTTAGTAGTGTGTGAAGATGATAAAGAAAAAAATTTGTTATGCATTTTTCTTCTTTTCATAGTTGGGTAGGATAGGAAGGAGACTGTTCATCTTCTCCCTGTTCAGAGAGAAGGATAGGAATAGGTGAGTATAGTAACAAAACCATTTAAAAATTTATGGTCTAACTTGTCATATTTTTAACCTTTGGATATGATTGGTCTATATTAGAAACGATTGGTAATTCATACTTATTTCTATGTGTTTAAACTGTGAGAGCAGGTGATCGAAGATAATGGAAAGTGTAACATGCTTCTGAAGGTGGGGGAAGCAAAGAAGATAAGTTTAAAGTTTAAGTGCAAGAATAATGAAGGTAAAGTCTGAATCAGATGGAGCTACACCACTGTTAATATATGAGTCTGTAGCATGCCAATCTTCTACAAATTTGGGTGTATACATGCTTCCGTTGTAGTATTTATCTTGTGTCCTAATTAATACCAACCCTAATCACTCGGTATTGTTGTGTACTTATTTTTCCAATTTGAATGCAATGTGTTATAATTCTATTCCCTAATCTTTGTCCCAATATCTCCCCATTCTCTCGACATGTAACTTGCTGGAATTGTTCAGGCCTTCCTGATATCATTTGACTTTCCCCGTCTACGGACTCCGAACTTTTAAGCTATGAAGTTAGGACATACAAGTACTAGATGTGCAGAAAACTTGGTAACAAGTGAACAAAGTGACTTAAGAATGGCCGTTATTTTGTTATAATTCCAGTTCTTAGTCTTGTTTTTTATTTAATAATCCTCAACACTTCACAAGTAGTGAGACCGAGAATGAGTGTAACTGTCATCTTTTTACCAAAACTCAAGAATCTGTTTGAAACGTCATCATTTTCATTCTGTTTACTAGCAATCCTACACATGCACAAATATTACTGGAGAAATAAGAGAAGAAAGATGAAAAAGTAGTGAGAGAAAACATTGGTGAATTTATTTTATTTCTATTTTTTGAAAAACTAATTTATAATTACTGTGGTACCCCTAATATGTTTGGCTTTTCATTATTTGTGATTGTAAATAGGGACACAATTGGAACAGTACTAGTATGGGTCAATTTCATTTAGTAACATTATTTGATTTGATTTGATACTTGTTACAACACCAAAGCAACCCTAGTTACATTATTTCCGGTTGAAGCGCTAGAGGTAAAAGGGATTAGAAGGCGTGGTTAAATTCCGCTTCCTTTCAAGGCTTGAAGGACAGCTTTCATGGAAAGACGATCTACTGGGCACCACCAGATGCCCCAAACCGTAACGACAAGAAGTTTCTTAGCAATTTGATCACCATTTCCTTGATCACGAGTGCATTTGTCTTCCCCCTGTTCCTTGATCCATTTTGTGAAGTCAAACATGGATGGTATTCTCCTCTGTGACGAGAACGTTTTTCCTGCCTCCAACCATTTCAAGTAACAGCATTCCAAAACTGTGAATATCTAACTTGTACGATACGTTACCCAAGTTCATGGAAAACACATAAGGTGGAATGTAAACAATGGTGCCACCCTGGCAGACTAGCAGTTGTCATGGAAACTGCAGTTTGATCCTCGAATCAGAATTTTTTTAAATTTTAATTTGTAGAAGTTGTCTTTCAACAAAACATTATGAGGTTTGATATAAAAAATAAAGGTTCGTTGGTCACATCCGTGCCTCAATTCCTTTGGCTATGATGAGAGTAATAAGGTACCTTGTCCCAACTTGTGTTCTTATTGGTAATAAGAGTACCTTGTGGGCTTGAGAGCTCTGTTATTTTCCAAACATTTGTTCAATTATGGCTCGAGTTTCTGTTCTGTCAAAAGTATATACATGACAGAGTGCAACAAATGCAGGCACAGGTGAAAATAGACCAAGGACTAGAGTTGCTTAAATTTTGCCCCAACTCCCCTGTAACACCAAGTTTTTTTTTTTTTTTTTTTTTTTTCCTTTTTTTTTTTTTTTTTTTTTTTTTTTTTTTGAGGTACCTGCAAAAGATCTGAACACCAGCACTTTTTCCTGTCCACAGTCAATCATTACGTACTGCTGGGAGAAAGTTCTCATATTTTTGGCTATCTATTCATTTTCTTTTCTTCTTCTTTTCCTTTTCTCAAAAATTCAAAATTTATTATTGCTGAAGTTCAGCTATTGCAGAGAATGTGGTGATGCTTAAATAGTTTGGTACATGATTATTTGAAAACTGTGACAGAAAGTATGTAAAATTGCATGTGGATGAAATACCAAACCCTGATAGAAACACTCACTCATTTCCGATTCTCCATTATTCAGATTTTTCTATATTATTCAAGATAAAGAAATTTTGTGGGCAGGAATTTATTTGTCAACATGGAATTTTTTTTAATGTATTGTTAACTTCATTTTCCACAGGGTAGAGTTGATTTGTCAACACGGAAATGAGATTTTATTTGTCTTAACTTGTGGAATAATGTTGCCAGTGGAAAAAGAAAAGTCATTATTAGGAGGACAAGGTTTAGACCAATTCTGCGGCTTTCAAAAAGATGTATAAAAAAAACTGATTGGGAGTATGATTAGATGTTCAAGGTGCAGCGAAAAGTTGAGTATTTCCTCAGAGATGAAAATTTCTTTCTTCATCCTGTTGTTCATGGTATGACAGGACCCGCCCCGAATTTCCCAGAACCCGAGACGAACCCTGCGGAGACCCCGGCATCACCCCCATGCCGAGTTCACTCCTTAAATCTATGTCCTCGTTTACCAGAGAGGATTAAGGGCACGAGACTTCCTGCCGAAATTTCGGCAGAGTCCCCCCTGTAAATTGAACATTTCCCCAAAATTTCCACCTGCATAAAACACATTTTATAACCCAACCGGCAGCACGCACAATATAATCTCATGCAATTTACATAAATGGCCTCCGGCCTTCAAATGATTCTAACAGGACTGCCCACAATGTTTTTAAAATAACTTAATGCATCAAACATGCATATAATAAAGGGAGTTTCACTAAAACACCCAAAATGGATGTTGAAATTATAAAAAAACCCAACACCCAAAACACTTTATAAACACACCCAAAAAGTTGACTTTGGGGTTGATTTTGGGTGTGTTTCTATGTTTAAATAGTGCTTGAGTTTTTTTATAAATACATGTCTAGGATTGAGTTTATTTATAAATTTGTATATAATAAATTCGAAATCTATTTATGTGCACCTTAACTCACTTAGTCCACAGGACGAGACTCAATTCAACCAAGTTTTGGGACCAACAACGAGGTCCAAACCAATCTCAATAAGACCACCTAAGTGGGGTCTAATCTGTGGCTGCACCTAGTAACTTCAGGCTACTTTCGTACCCTACTAAGGGATCAAGCCACACGTAGCACTTTCGTATCTATCCTGGCTCCTAATACCAAATAAACCATTACAACCATACAAATTCATATATTCTAGGATCTAATCATCACAACTCACCAAACACAATCATAATATCTCCCCTCATACGTCGGGACCCACCCGGCCACGTATGGGGTCTGTCAACACGCCGGCTAATCCAAAGACGCGGGCGACCTCACACTGGGA
>NW_007362737.1:8159-24042 GCF_000346735.1 Prunus mume
CCCATTAGTCACCACTTGCTGCTGACTCTGATTCTGATTCAAATTCCCATTCCCATCTACCAAATTCGAATCTTGACTCTGAAACTGCTTGCTTTCAGGCAATTCCTTCATCAGCCGAGTCCGGTCAATCCCCAAAACCATAACTCTCGACTTGCCACTCACTACAAACTCCTCCAACTCAACGCCACCGTTCTCTTCCGCCATTGACCTCAACGCCATCTCCACCGCCAATATCGCCCCGGACTCTCCTCCGAGCTCTCGCAGCGCCGCCTTCTCCTCCGCAGTCGCATTCTGGTCGCCCTCAAGTTTTCTCAAAATCGCCGACGAGTGAACCCGCAAAAAGGGCACCCTTTCAAGCAAGCAAACCGCAACCATAGCCCGAACCACAGACAATGGGTTTCCCATCTCATCCATGGGGCTGAAGTTCTCGGGTTCGGGTTGGTCGGTCGGCTCCGAATTCGCCCTTTTGGTAATTCTGGGGTTCTGGGGTTGAAGGGCGAGTGGGTTCGAATGGTTTGTTCGGGTTGGGTTTAGGGTCCAGGAGAGAAGGTGTGGGAGTGAAAGGTCGGCCATTGAAGGCCGAGAGGACCTTTAGAGAGAGATCAATGGTGGGAACAATGGCGGGGACGACTTGGGTTTGGGGGTAAGAAAGGAGTTCTAGCTGGGTGGTGCGCTCAGACTCCATTCGAGCTTCGAGCTGTTGGCTCCCGTTTTTTATGGTGGCTATGGCGGAGGCTTCGCCGTCTGATTGCGTTTCCATTGACCATTGCTATGGGTTTCTTGTGCTTCTTCTCTGTGCAAGTGACTGAGTTCGAGTGAAGCTGAAGTTGTTCAAGCAAAACAATTTCCCTCTCTCTCTACGAATAGCGAGGGGATTTTGTAATGTTCGCAGTCAAACCTACATATATATATATATATATACACACATAGGATAGGGACAAGAGAGAATTAGCAAACAATTCCCCCTCTTTATTTTTTTTGTTTTTAGATGATTTTTCAAAATATTTTAGATATATATTTGGGAATTTCCTCATGCCAATACGTTATGGTTGAATTTTTTTTTGGTTGATAAAATGGTATGGTTGATTAAGGTTGGATTTTGTTTAAATGTTATAGTTGGTATAGTTTAATACCATAATATTTATAAAAAATAATAGATATGTATCAAAATAAATTTAGAGAATAAATTTATTTTGTGAAGTTGGTTATAAGTCATTTCACCAACTAGTTTTTGATTTGCTTCTTTTGAAGACATTTAATCCCTACTTGATGGATGAAGGTATATAAATTTTTAAGAAAATCAATAGCATCTATTTGGTTGAACGTGCTACTTGCAAACCTCTAATTAGGAGACTCGTTAATTTTTTTCTAACCATCAAATAAGATGATTTATATAGTAAATTTTGTTTAACATGCACAATTTGTTGATGGTGCAAACATTAAAATTAGAGATAAACGATCATTGAAGAAGTCTCTAACGATACACATATGCACGAAGATGGTTATAAATAGGGCTAGGCATTCAAACCGGTAACTCGATCAAACCGCCCAAACCAAACTGATGGTTTGGGTTGGTTTGGTTTTTTTTCAATCCTTTTTTGGTCATCGGTTTGAACCCAAATCAAACCGAAATATATGGTTTGGTATACAGTTTGCAATATTCAAAACCACAGTTTAACCAAACCAAACTGAAGATATTAAAAAATATATTATATATAATATTATTATAAGAAATATATATCTATATATATATATATAAAATACATAGTTTCAATCTTTTCTTTTTCTTCTCTCTCAATCTCTCCGTTTGTCTTGTCTTCAACAGTCCCTCTCTCTCTATTTTTTTTTTTCTCTTTCTTCTTACATATGTCTTCACTCCCTCTCCCCGTCTCCTTCTTCTTCTTCTTCTTCTTCTTCTTCTTCTTCTCCTTCTCTCTCTTTTCTTCTTCTCCTCTTCTTTTTCTTCTTCTTCTCCATCTCTCCCTCTCACTTATGTCTCTTCTCTCTCTCTCCCTCTCTCTCTCTCTCTCTAAGAAAGCCAAAAAACCGAAACCAAACCAAACCAAACCAAACCACCAAGTCCAGTTAACCGAAGTGGTCGGTTTTCATCAATTATGGTTTGGTTTCGGTTTTCAAAATAACCAAAAGCCTACGGTTTGTTGTTTGAGTTGAGCCCAAAACCGAACCAACCCAAACTGAGCCCACCTCTAATTATAAATACCAAAAAATGACATACCATATCACACCAGTACGAGTTCTGTAGCATCTTTCAATCTAGTAGGATTCTCAAACATTAATTTTGTTTTTGTGAAACTTCTCCAACATTTTGTTGGACCAAATTCAAGCATGAATACTGCCCATGCACAAATTACAAATGAAATCCGTTGCTTTCCCCATTACAAACCAAGAAAACAACAGTTGATTGGAAAGAAATCATCCTATTTTCTATCCAACTAGTGCAATTCTTTAAGAATGAAAAAAATTACATACAATTTCTTCAAGTGTAAACAGGGCAGCCTTCAACAATCACCCTTTTAGTCGACTAAAATTGGTGCTATCTAACAAATCATTCTTGAATTTGCTTTCTATGATGTAAAGCACCCTTTAGCAAATCATATATAACAAATCATCCAGTGGCAGTTGGTGACTGAACATGAAGTTCAGAGACCCCCACCCATTTGCCATGCATAACCTCTTGCTACTGCCCTAGTATCAAAAGAAAGTTTGTTCACATCACTGTAACTGCCACAGCCGTGTGCTGCAAGATTATCATAACAATGGTTGTTTACCCCTTCAAATGTAATCACAATCCTTCTGTTGTCATGTGATGATAGCTGGACACATAAGATGCTTATCTGCAAAGCTTGTGGAACTGTATGGGTAGAAGCTATGTAGTGGATCAAATTTAGTTTTAGATGTAACTCCTGAAACCATATTTGAAGAACGACGAAGGCCAAATTTTGGCCTTACTGCTTGTTGGAATGAGAATTATCAGAGACCATTTTCTGCTCCATGTCCATTCCTTACTGGTTGTCTTTGTAAACCATTATACAATGTATCCCCTTAATCTGTTTGTTTGCCTTCTTCAATGTCTCCTTCCCATTCCTTGTTCCCTGTACATTTAGATCATCAAATGCAACTGTAGGCAGTGGAGGTTCAATCATTTCACATGAACCTTTAATTTCAATTTGATCATTCGGTAATTGTACCACACCACTCCCTTCAACTAGCTTGACCCTTTCCTCTATTTTTCCTTCAATTAGCTTGATCATAGCCTTTGTATTACCTAAGGAGACTAAGCTCTCTCTCACATCGGTTACTAACCGCACTCTCAGTATTCTTAACAGTTCTTGAAGAGATATATCTAATCCAAGAATTTCATTGGTATATTCATACCTCTTGTAGCTAGCCCACCTATGAATCTTAGAGCACTTGTGAACGAGCTCAGCACCCTTCTCCATTTGTATTGTAAAATTCTGTATTTCCTCTTTTGAGAGATGCAATGCCTTGTTATATTCTGCTATCTCTTCTATAAGTGGTTTTATAGAGTCCATCGTGGATTTGAGATACCCGAGGATGGGCTTAAACATCCTAGTCTTGTGCTTCACTTGTACAACAGCACCAAATAGCACCCCAAACGATGTTCCTAGAGTAGCCCTTTGAACACCATTCCCTTCACTTTGGCAATGCCCCGTCGGCTGTGTATTATTGCTTCTCAGCCCGGCTTCCTGTTGCACTTTCAGTAAATCAGATAGTCTTTGTTGCACTTTCACTAAATCAGATAGTCTTTTGTTTAATTCATTTTGTTGGTCACAGATTTTCCTAGCCAAAAGTAATGACTCCTTTACATCTCTTGCTTCTTGCTGCTTCAGTATTTTCAACAGTATTCTAAGAAACCTGTCCAATTCAACAAGCTCGTCAGTATAACTGGGCTTCATGCAGTTGCAACAACTACACCAGATGCCGCAATCCCACATTCCAAGCTTCGATAACTTGACAACGAGTTTTATGCCCTCCTTCATTTTTTTGTTGAAGGATCTCTATTTCGTCATTTGGGAGACCTAAAGCCAAGTTATGTTCTCCTATCTATTGGATGATTTGTGGCTCTAGCGAGTCTAGTGTAAACTTGAGATCTCGGAGAAGGGGTTTGAACCGCATGACAGTTTTTCCCATGGCTAGCTTAACAACATCATACAACGCTGCAAATATTGTTCCTAGAGCAACCCCTCCAACTATCTCAAGTGCCATGATTACAAGGTTACAACAACACTACCAACAATACAAGAATCAGAAAACTTTGTATTTTCGTTTCAACCATTCTCAACTTTACCAACCTTAGTGATCAGTCGGATTTAGACGAATTTTGCTCAAATCCTGTGGCAGTTGGTGACTGAACAAGAAGCTCTAGTTTTCTACTGGTCTCTGTTTTCTAGATTGGAAAATAGTATTTTAGAGAGCATAAATTTGATAGAGAATCGTAAATCGGGATGAGATTCTGAACGAAATTAGGGTTACGGATTTTGGGGATGAGCAGTCTAGAGATAAGGATAGCAATTTCCGTGTTTTGTGAAAAAGAATACGCACTTCACTCGATTTATTTACACACCATGGCTTGGTTCAGTGGTCTTGAGTTCTGACGCATTGGTAGTTGCTGGCGATTAGAGACATTGCCACAGGGTATTGAGTGTTCTTGATTAGCCAATGTCCTCACTAGTACGAGTAAGCTCTATAGAGCTTTGATGTCAGGTACGGTGTTTTATAGTGTCTGTCTCTTTCAAGCATCTATTTTGTCGTCTCTTCTTCCCTTCCTAGTTCCCTTTCATGACAGACTACTACTCGTTAGATGAAGCTGAGGTGGATGAAGTCCTGTCTATTTTCTTTGAGGACAAAGTTGAGCTTGATGATACGATCGAAGACAAAATTGCTCTGGTGGGCTTGCTGGTAGCTAATTAGGAGCCATATCTGGCCACGGTGAAGGAGATCTTACAGGTTCTTTGGACAAATATAAGGGTGGTCAAAATCAGTAAAGCGAAGGCAAATGTCTACTCTATTACAGTGGGTGAGGAAGCTGTCGCTCGCAGACTTCTGGATGGAAACCCTTGGTTTATTAAGGGGTACACGTTCACCGTAAAACACTGGCCGCTGTACCACTCCATAGATGATATTCAGCAAGACCGAGCTATCTTTTGGGTCCATGAGCATGGAATCCCAAGAAACCAATGTACTGCAAAAAATGCCCGCATTTTAGGGGCAAGGATTGGTGCTATGCTGGAAAACGAAGAATGTGAATAGGTTGGGTTTAGAAGTTTTATGCGGATCCGTGTGGACTTGGATGCATCAAAACCCCTGCCCGCGGGATTCAGCATGCCGTGTTTTGTACAAAGAAAACGAACCATCCGACTTCTGTTCGAAGGCCTACGAGACTTTTGCTTTGCTTGTGGCCATCTTGGCCACTCCAGGGGCTGTCGTGGAAAACCTGATCCGAGGCTCCTTGCTCTTGGCCTCCGGTATGACGAATCACTCCGTGCTCCCTCGATATCTCGTGCCTCCATGCGTGTTTTTCCGACGAGCGGTGAAGCACAAGCAGACCAATCCCACGGGTGGGGTAGAAGGCCGGACGTGGCCAAATTCGGTGGCAGGGGAGGGTATACTGGGGATTTCCCCTTGGTCAAAAGACAAGCTATGCCTTCCGATAATACAGCTACTGTCTTGTCTGCATCTCTGCACCACACTGCATTGCTGCAAAGTAAGACAAACGGGGATGCGCAGGCTGATACAATTCAGCAACCTGTCATGCTGCAACATGGGACTGAAGTTGCAGGTCCCTCGAGATGCATGCCTTCACTAGCTGACTATGCTAAGCGGTGGGATCCTGAGAGCTATGGGACCCAATTCTATAATGGCACTTTATTGTGGCCATTAATGGACTGTCATTGGAAAAAGATTGGTACGATCCTCTACGGGTTCCACCCTGGGCCTTGGCGAAAGTTAATGGACCAATGGGAATTTCTAATTCCGAACTTGGCATGGACTCGGGCCGCACCCACAAGGGTAGTGAAAACAATTTTACCCACATTTCTCAAACGGAGGAGGAAAGGTTAGGTCTCTCATCCATGTTACCAATTGACGTTTTATCCAATGGTGGGCTTGCATTAGGTGGTAGGCTAGTCATTGAGGAAATCGATTCGGGCCCTTCCCCGGGGACTTCTGTTGTCTTAGGCCAAGCAAATAGGAAGCTTACTGATCTTAGGCATGACTCAAATGGAAAGAAGTGCAACTCTATTGTTCCACTATCAAAGAAAATTAGGGCTCATTTCAGCCCCACTCCTGGCTGCTCCCTCCGTCTATCCAATAGAAGAGGAAGGGAAGTTTGGGGTCGTAACAAGGGTGGTAGAGGCCGAGAAACTGGGGCATGGAATGGTGTTCCAGGGGCTAAGGTCTTGACGACTGAAGAACAGAGTTCGGATTTATGTGAAGTCTAAGTCAGCCCTTCTAAGGAATTAGCAGCTTGGGAAGCAAAGAGAAAAGGCAAGGGAAATGAGGATCTTACCCCCCTCCAGGGTGGTGGCGGCTAGCCCAAATCAGCCGTACGTCAGTTATGATACAACTCTCTTAGAACTGTCAAGGGTTGGGGAACCCCTTGTTAGTTCTGCATCTTAAAGAGCTCATTCGCTCTAAAAATCCCACTATGGTGTTTTTGATGGAGACCAAACATAATCATCACTTAATCAATGCTCTGCGTCGTCATTGTGGTTTTTATAAGGGTTCTCGGTACACCCTGTTGGTTTGGCAGGTGGTTTGAGTATTTGGTGGAAACCGAGTATTGAGGTTAGTATTCTGAATTCCTCAAAAATGGTCCACTGCCCCATCCTCCTTGATAACAACCCAGTTTTTAGCAGAGGAAAAAGGCTCTTTAAATTTAAGGCTCAATGGGCTAAAGACTCTTCCTGCTTTGAGGTGATTTCAAATTGTTTAAGGAGCAACCTAAATAGCTCTTACTTAAGCCAATGGTCCCGTAATTTGACTCACTGTAAAAATGGTCTCAATTTGTGGAGTAAGGATCGCCATACTAATAACAAGGCCCATATCAAGCAGCTTCTCGACTCTCTAGAGGCAAACAAATCTGCCCTTCCTCTTGGGGTCTTTAATGTGATTGTTGATTTTATTCAAAGTAAGCTGGCCCAGCTTTGGAAGAATGAAGTGCTTTACTGGAGTCAAAGGTCAAGGCTGAAGTGGCTGAGAATGGGTGACACAAACCCCAAATTCTTCTACCTATCAACCATCTAATGCAGGCAACAAAATAGGGTGCTCAAAATCAAGAATGAGCATGGCGAGTGGTTATCTAGAGAAAAGAGGGTCCATGAGGAGTTCTACAATTATTTTACCAATCTCTTTTCCTCGGATGGCCCTAGAGACTGGGGTAACATCTTAGATGCCATCCCGCAGCTGGTTAGCCCAGAAATAAACCGTAATCTCGTGGCCCCTTTTTTGGAGATGGAAATTCAGGAGGCTGTTGATCAATTGGGAGCACTTAAAGCTCCCGGGCCTGATGGTTTCCCAGCCTTGTTTTATCAAAGGTACTGGCTAATTGCCAAATTCGTTATTCTAGGTACTGCTAATGAGTTTGCAGGTGGGAACCTCTCTCTTCATGATCTCAATGGTACTTATATAGCTTTAATTCCCGGCCTTGTTTTATCAAAGGTACTGCTAACGAGAAAACCTCCTAGTCTAGACCTATTAGCTTGTGCAATACCTCCTACAAAATCCTATCTAAGGTCCTTGCCAATAGACTAAAGGCCCTTATGCCTTTGCTAGTTTCTGACCATCAGAATGCCTTCCTTGAAGATCGTCATATTCAAGTTAATATTATTATCGCGCACGAGGCCTTCCACTATCTGAAGTTAAAAAAAATTGGGAAAATTTTTGAAGTTGGTCTAAAGGTGGACATGAGGAGGCCTATGACAAAGTTGAGTGGGATTTTTTGGAAGCTATTTTGGTTAAAATGGGGTTCTGCAACAGTTGGGTTCAGCTAATCATGACCTGTGTGAAATTTGTCTCTTTTGCAGTCCTGTTGAATGGGAAGCCTGGGCCTCCTTTCAAACCTTCCAGGGGCCTAAGGCAGGGTGATCCCATCTCCCCGGCCGTACCTGTTCCTTTTGGTGTGTGAGGTCCTATCGCGCAATCTGTCTAAGCATGTCGAGGATGGGCATTTCCAAGGGATCAAGCTCTCACGTCGAAGCCCAATCATATCCCACCTTTTCTTTGTTGATGATTCCTTATTTTTTTCTAAGGCTAATGTTGCAAACTGTGCGAAGCTCAAAGTGGCATTAGAAAAGTATTGCTTTGCTTCGGGTCAACCAATCAATTTTGAGAAATCAAGCTTAGTGTTCAGCTCTAATACCCCTGCATCGACCAGAGAGGCTATCGGCTCACTCTCTGCTATTCAATGTGCATCCGATCATGGCTCTTACCTTGGTCTTCCTTCTGCTTGGGGGAGGTCCAAAAAGAGTGCAATGAGCTTCATTCGAGACAAAGTTAGGAAAAAAGTGGCTGGTTGGAAGAATGGCATTTTGTCCCAAACAGGTGGCTGTTCTGGCCTATCCGATGATGTGCTTTAAATTACCTCTGTATTTGTGTAAAGAGATCAATGGGGATATTGCCCGTTTCTAGTGGAGCAGCCCTGATAAAGACTCTCAAATTCACTGGAAATCTTGGAATGCTCTATGCCTTGCCAAAAGAGATGGTGGGCTTGGCTTTAAGGACCTCGCTGACTTTAATCTAGCCTTGCTTACCAAGCAATGTTGGAGAATCCTATTGAATCCTAATTCCTTGTGGGTTAAAATGATGAAAGGGCGCTACTTCCTCGATTGTGACTTCTTAAAAGCGGTGCTGGGCTCTTGGCCTTCTTGGATTTGGTCTAGCTTGATTGATGGGAGAGACTTCATCCTTAGCCATGCCCGTAAACTAGTTTTATCTGGAGCTCATACTAGTATTTGGAAAGATAATTGGGTTCATGGTAATGGAATCATTCGTCATGTTGCTCCCGTTGAGCCGTTCGCACCACAACTGGCTTGTGATATTATGGACCCTGAGAGTAACTCCTAGAATATCAATGTTATTCTTGGCTTTATTGATTGGAAAACTACGAGTGCCATTCTGGCTATGCGTTTAGGGCACTTCTTCCTTCCTGACAAGTTCATCTGGCCTTGGACCTTTAATGGAATCTATTCGGTTAAATCAAGGTACCACTGTCTCCACTATGCTAATTGTTTGAGCCTTACTGGCAGCTCGCACTCCTCAATCTCTACTCCTGCTCTGGTTTGGAAGGCCTTGTGGAAAATCCGCACCTTCCCAAAAATTAAAATGTTCCTTTGGCGTGCTGTTTCCAACGTTATCCCAACCAGGCTCAACCTATTCAGGAGGAAATGTGCTACCGACCCCTGTTGTCCTTTCTATGAGGTTTATGAGGAGTCCATTGAGCATTTACTCTTTTTATGCCCTTGGACTAAGCTAGTGTGGTTTGCCTCTCCCCTCACTTACAAAGTCGATCTCCAGAGATTCACAACTATTGCTAGTTGGTTCAATGATCTTTTTGGCTTTCAAAAGTGGAGTAATATTGAAAGAGACTAGGCTTTCACTTTGGTTAGCTTCATCACTTGGGAAATCTGGAAGGCTCGGTGTTCTGCGGTCTTTGAAGGAGGTGCTCCTCAGCCCCTTGGTGTTTTGGCTAAGGCGGACCGTGCGACCAAGGAATTCTTGTAAGCTAAAGCCCCCTCTTCCCCCTTCATCCTAGGCCTCCTTCCCTTGGACCGGATATTCGGTGGATCCCCCCACAACATGGGTATGCCAAAGTCAACATTGACGGTTCTTGGAAACCAGACTCTGTCAAGACGGGTTTGGGAGTTGTGATTCGAAATAGCGACGGACTTTTTTGTGCTGGTCTGGCATGTCGCTACTGGAGCAATTCTGATCTCTAATATGAAGCTGCAACGGCGGTTAAGGGTCTCCATCTAGCTTCTCAAGGCAGCCATCTGGCTATCGTTATGGAAACTGACTCAAAATTTCTTGTAGATGGTGTTAAAGATCGCACTTGCAACCAAGCCTGGATTATTCTGCCTTTTTTTGGAAGAAATTAGTTTGCTTAGTCAACACTTTCGCGAGGGCCGATGGACTTGGGTCTCTAGGAAAGCAAATCGTGCTGCCCACAAGGCAGCATCAATAGGTTTCGGGTTTGTGGAACTGGAAAGTTGGGCCTATCGGCCACCGCAGTCCCTGGTTCATGTCTTGGTGTCGGATGAGCTGTCGTGCCTTCCTACTTAATATTTGTAAGGTCTCAGTCTGAGTGGGGTTTAGCTTCATGCTGGTCTCTCTTGAGTCTTGTCTTGTTTTTCCTTGCTCAGTCTGTGTGTGTTTGGACTCTTACCTTCTTTTGCATGGTGGTCTGTAATTGGATTCTGGTTCAATGATCATTTCACCTTTTCGACCAAAAAAAAGAATACGCGTTTCACTAGAGAGATGAAGGTCCTCTATTTAATTATAATGGAAGGAAAGGCAGTCAAGTAGCTGTGGGTTTTCTCGGCGAACGTCAATTCCGAATCCAATGGGAGAGAATATAAAGCGTCTTGTGTGCTTTTGGGCTGGTCTGGAACCATCGTGGTGTAGAGTAAGTCAAGTGCTGATGTGGCATAGAGCAAGTCGAGTGCTAACGTGGCATAGAGCAATGACTAGCTACTGTGGTGCATTGTCATTTAGAAGGTATTGGCTTGGCTTGGCTTGGCTTGGCTTGGGTGGTTCGGCCACGTCATATGTACAATCATTCTTACTTAGGGTTGCAATTCTGTCGGAACGGATCGAAACAAGTGTTCCGAATTCCAATCCAAAAATATTCTGAACTAAAAATCAATTTCCCTCTCTCTCTCTATACGAATAGCGAGAATTTTTTTAATATTCGGAGTCAGACCTACATATATACACAATATAGGAACGGGAGGGAATAGGCAAACAATTCCCCTCTTTATTTTTTTTAGTTTTTAGATGATTTTTCAAAATATTTTAGATATATATTTGGGAATTTCCTCATGCCAATATGTTGTGGTTGAAATTTTTTTTTTTTGGGTTGATAAAATGGTATGGTTGATTAAGGTTGGATTTTGTTTAAATGTTATAGTTGGTATAGTTAAATTACCATAAATAAAAAAATTGACAAAATTAGATATGTATCCAAAAAAAAATAAAAAAATTAGAGAATAAATTTCTTTTGCGATGTTGATTATAAGTCATTTCACCAACTAGATTTTTATTTACTTTTTCTGAAGTCATTTCATTCCTACTTGATTTATAGAAATTTTTTAGAAAATCAATAGCATTTATTTAGTTGATCGTGCTACTTGCAAACCTCTAATTAGGAGACTCGTTAAATGATCATTGAAGAAGTCTCTGAGGATACATATACGCATAAACTCTGGTTCAATTTAAAACTTACTCGTAAACATGGTTAGTGATTAAAATTGCACTAAAGTAGATATAAATACTACTTCAAACTCTAGAATTACTAGGAATCCTAGTCTAAAAATGAAAATAACAAATCCTAGCATCACTAGGAGGAAATTAAACTCTAGGAATCCTAGTCTAAAAACTAAAATAACAAACTCTAGCATCTACCACGAAATTAAACCCTAGGATGAATAGGAATCTTTAATTGAAGTCTAAAAGGGAAAAAAAATTCCAAAAAACCGATTGAATAATTAAGCATAAAAAAGAAATTGTATTAGTCACCATTTTTGTTGTCAATCGGTTTCTCAATGAAATCATCTTTCACTATTTCTCTTTCCTTTTTCAAAATTTGAATCCATCTCTAATTAAAATAAGTAAATCATCTCCTTTCTGATCAATAAGAAAAAATATTTATGATATAATGAAGAGACTACAGAAGAGATAACGATTACAAATCTTTCTAAAAATCTATAATAATTTATTAAATATAGAGCGGACACGTATTTTCATATGCGCGTGAATTTAATAGCATGGTAATTGACCACTTGAGAGAAAGATGATATACACTAATAAAGGGAGGAAAAAAAAAATCATAATCTCATGATAATACAATTGTTTATACATGAAATAAAACAGTCAAGAAATCATGGAACAAAAAAAATATTCATTAATAACCGTAAAAGCAAATTATGTACCAAAACAGATCCCTGTGTTTTCTTAAGGAAAAAATAAATAAATTACAAGAATCAAATGAATGTTAAGGCACTGCCCGTCTTGTGTGAACCAAACGAATCACATCTTGTGTTCCTTGTATATTCAATACATCCAATGCAACTGTAGCTGAAGGAGGTTCAGGCACTGCACAACAACCTATACTTACAATTTCATCATTTTGTATCAAATCTCTCTCTTCCATTCGCTTTATCACAGCCTCTGTATTACTTAAGGAAACTAAGTTCTCTCTCACATCCCTTACTAATTGCACTATAAATATATTTAACAATACTTGAAGAGACTCATCTAATCTAAGAAGTTTGTTGGTATATTCATACTTCTTGTAGCTAGCCCACTTACGAATCTTTGAGCACTTGTGAATGAGCTGTGCACCCTTCCCCATAAGTGTTATAAAATTCTCTAGTTCCTCTTTTGAGAGATGCAATAGCTTGTTATATTCTACTATCTCTTCTATAAATGGTTTTAGAGAGTCTATCGTGGATTCGAGATACTCGAGGATGCGCTTAAACATCCTAGTCTTGTCCTTCACTTGTATAACAGCACCAAAGAGCACCCCAAACGATGTTCCTAGAGTAGCCCGTTGCACACCATTACCTTCACTGTGGTCATGCCCCATGGATTGTGTATTATTGCTTCCTGAAAACTCCCTCATATTTGTTTCTTGTTCCGCTCCAGCTTCCTGTTGCACTTTCACTACATCAGACAATCTTTTGTCTAACATCTTGTTTGTCGAGGATTTTCCTAGCCAAAAGCTAAAAATCAGAAAACATATTCTCCGTTTCAATCTAGAGCTTACTGGTAAATATTGTTAGTGATTAAAATTGCACTAAAGTTGAAATAAATACTACTTCTAACCCTAGAATTACTAGGACTCCTAGTCTGAAAACGAAAATAACAAATCCTAGCATCACTAGGAGGAAATTAAACTCTAGGAATCCTATTCAAAAAAGGAAAATAACAAACCCCAGCATCACTAGGAGGAAATTATACTCTAGGATGACTAGGAATCTTTAGGACAAGTGAATAAATAAAACAGTCAAGAACTCATGGAACAAAAAAAATATTCATTAATAACCGTAAAACAAATTATGTACCAAAACAGATCCCTGCGTTTTCTTAAGGAAAAAAAAATACAAGAATCAAATGAATGTTGACAAGGAAAAGAAAAAAAGCCACCCCAGGAAGACAAAATAGTACGTTAATTAGCAGCTATTTTCTTTTTTTCTATCCACCTCTTCTTGGCATTCTGAATTTCTTCTTCCCTCATCCTCAAGAGTTCCAGAAGACATTGATGATACTGCACATCAATAGCAACAATCTCCCCCTTCAGCTCATCATACCAATCTTTGTCCACTAGAGACAACTCAGATAAGGAGCAAATGCTTGACATGTCAGGGCATGCGTCATTCATAACAAGAGAATCACCAGAACCAGCTTCATAGCTCTTCTCCTTGAGCCCGCCCTTAACCATACAATCCGGACTGGAACCGTACCCATCTGAACCTGTGCAGCATTCATCAGAACTGTACTTGGCCAATTCTGAAACTTTGACATTACCGGCACATGAGGCAGTAGGGACGTCATACTCAGCTGAGCAGGCTGAGGTATCTGAAATCATTGATGCTTGGTTATCTTGGTCTTCTGCATATGCCAATGGTGACAGAATATTTTGATGTGCAGGATGATCCCCACATGAACTGTTAGCTCCACATGATGAACTTTCGGATGAAGGTTTCCAGCCTGGTACAAGCTTCATAATCAATTTGTCAATTAACTCAGCTATGACAGAGACATCTTCATGTGAAAGCTCAAGTTGCTCAACCATTTCCCCAGCAATTGACATTGCAGTATCAGAATCAAGATAGAACTCAAAATGGATATTCCTCACACGACCTGTATAGACAAATAACATTCAGGTTCACTTCATGAAAAATAAGGGGAAACAATTAACCCATTTTCATGGCAGATGCACTTACCACAGGTATCAGCAATGCGCAGAGTTAAAGAGACGGTATTATCCGTATTTTGTTCAGCTCTTAACCTGAACTCATTATTCTCCGTGAACCTCCTAAACTCCAGAGCTGAAGAGTTAGAAGTTTCATTGACACTTTTCCTACAAGATCCAATAGAAAACTTCTGGTCGTTAGTATCTACGTCCATAGGGCGAGCTTCGGGCTGTGGCAAGTTCACCAACTTGGGCACAAGATTGGGTAGTTGCGAAAGATCACAACTACGCTCCTTCAAATTGTCAGCTGCAAGGAATGGATCTTTCAAGAGCTCTGTCGCAGTCAATCTCATAGATGCTGGAACTAGACACTTCTCTATGAACTGCTTGACTTGAGGATTTTCCACTTTACCGAGTGAAGCAGGCTTTATACCCTGAAACAAAGTTATGAGAAACATTAGGCAACTACTTAGTAAAACAAAAAATTGGAGGAAATTCATAATGCAGGCAATCAGAAACTTACAGAGGTAACCTTCTTGTAAATTTGTGCTGGATTTTTACATTCACTATAAGGGTATTCACAGGTCACCATTTCTAACATGCACATGCCAAAAGAATAGATGTCGACAAGTTCATTGTATTCCTCATCATAAAGCTCTGGAGCCATGAATTCCGGGGTGCCATGGCAATTAGTATTTGATAATGTAAGCCACGTAAAAACATGAATTGCTATAAAATAAAAAAAAGTCAGCGAAACTCACTGCCTTAAACTCCCGGAAGTGAATAACTCTGTTATCATGTTGATGGTCTTGTTCTTATCATCAACCCAAGAGTTAAAGAACTTAACGATGTTTTGATGTTTTAATGACTTCAGAAGATGAACCTCCGAATACAATCTTTCAAGCTGTTCTGGGGACTGCAGAACATCCTCAACATTCACTTGGCACCAGGCTACTTCTATTCCTTCGACCTCATCAAATGCCTTATATCTACATTTTAAAGAGCATACAAATAAGTTCAAAAATAAATTTGCAAATGAAAAATTCTTAGAACCTTAGAAACCAACAAGAAAGAAACCGATTCAGAAAATGGTTATAGAAGCATACACAGTCTTGAATGCTCCCCTCCCCAACACTTCGTCATACTGGAGGAACAAACACAAATTCATATAAGAATTCTATCACCAAATCAACAACAAAAAAACAAAAAAACAAAACAAAACAAAACAAAAAAAAGAAGCAAGCAAGAAGATGAAAAATTCTATCCTAAAACCAACACCATGCATTTACAAACAAACAATGAAAATTCTAAAATTAGAGAGTCAAAAGAATTCGAAATTGGTACCCGCAAGTATTTCCCAGTCGGATCTTTCTCCACAACGCCGCCATCGTCACAATCAGATTTTCCACCAACCAAACCACTACAGGAATCCATAACGAAAACAATCTCCCCAAAGAAACAACTTTGTTTGTTCTTCAGAGCGAAAACACAGAAAACGATCCTCGCAAATCCTATCAAAGCTGCTTGCTTGTACCCCCAACCGGAATCAGAAGAAGACGGTGTTCAGAAAATGCCTCGCAAGCCACGGAGTACGAATCGACCGCCAATCGAAGACGAAACCTGCAGCCGATAAACCACATATCCCTGAATTCCGTACCCGAATTCCGGCTCGCGACAGAGCTCCACATTGTTAAACCTATCCGAGACTCA
>NW_007362739.1:6996-23736 GCF_000346735.1 Prunus mume
ACTATAATATTGTGTTAGAAAATGACTTCAAACTGATCCATTGTAAGTCCAATTTGTTCTTTTTTTTATAACAAATTTGACATTGGCAAAGCTAACTTGAGAACATTTTTATACCTCTAATAGAAAACCTTAAACCGTAAACCCTAAACTGATCTTAAAACGGCGTCACTTCGATACGTATTATTATATGTGGGTGTGTGTGGGACAATGACTTTACACCAAAGGGAACAGGTGGGCAAAAACAGAAAAGAAGAATGATGATTCCTTCCAAATCTCATTTCTGTTGCAGAACATAATTGTGTCTTATTGAAATCACCATGGCCCCATCGAAACTTCATCATACCCGCTTCAAATTAAAGGGAACAGATTTCCTTTGGGATGTCACTTTGGTATCACTTTAGGATTTTGATGTATTTTTCTATGCTTTTCTAGATTATGATTTCTTGCTATTTGTGACTATCTTGGATCATTTCTAGGGTTTTGTCTAATGTATTTGCCTCTATAGGTAGGTCATCATGTTTTCATTCTTGGTTAGACGACTTGATGACTGATGAACAAAACTTCTGCTTCCTTAATTCCCTCATCCAAATCTTCTTCTCTCTTTCTATTCTCTCCTATCTTAACTTTCTCGGCTTTCGACCACCGAAAAAAAAGAAAATCTTGGCTAAATGTCTGCCTGTTCTACATTAAGAATACTCCTATTTTCATGCATAATTCTAGAATGAACAGGACATGTCCAGATTATGGAAGTAATATTCGGATAAGGAATAAAGGTGGGCAGAGCATAGATAAGTATGCCATGAATATCACTGTTACCAGCGGTCTAGTCATCTATTAACATTCAAGTTTAGCTGGCCTGCAAGTGCACAGCTACAGAAAGAAAGAAAAAAGACACAGTATTTTCACCCTGCTTGAAATTTTAACATACATGACAGTCTATGGTGAACAGGACTGCGTATGTGGATTCGGAGAGTTGAATGTTAAATGCCATAGAAATCTTGAAGAGAATAATAAACAGAGAAGGAAACTAAAATCTTGGGCTAGTTGAATCCTAGACGCTATGAAAATCACTCCCGATGATCTTCAGTTGACCTGAAGAATCATGACAATCCTATGTTATGGCATCCGTCTCTAATTGGATGGCAAAACCAAATTCAAGACTTAGCTTTCAAGGATAACCAAAGAAAGAATCCAAAAGGGAGTTAAATATGCAGATCATGTTCATTCAGTAATATTTTATGTAAGCCTAGTCTTTCATTTATTAGAAAATGCACTAGTGGAGAAGAGTCTTTTGTCAGTTTCTGGTATAAAAACTGACAGATTCAACTATGTGATTGCATATTGTGAGGCTCAAAGCCATCGTGTGGTTTAATAACATTGATCAGAAAATCATGTGAGCACTGTTAATTCAAAGCCATAGTATCATCAATTACCTGACTCCTAATAAACGAAAGTAGGTTCACTTTCAAGGAACAGGAAAGAAGTGTGGAGACTTCAATGTGAAATTCAAGATAAGAATGTTATCATTAGAGTCATGGCGTTGTACAGGGAATGTATTAAAATGGGAGATCTCAAGTTTCCAGTCCAACAATAAGAGCATCCAAGCACACATCCAATGATGAACAACTGTAAGGAATTCTCACCAGACAAGTGAGCTGCACTAAAAATAGCTGAGCTTATCAAAACTGCTGACTGCCATTTCATAGTGGACGAAATCGACGCTAATAAAAATCCCCTGTAAACAGTTTCTTCCAGCACAGGAGTGACAATGCAATATACAAGGACGCAAGCAGCTTTAGAGATGTTGCTGCTTACCAGGATTTCTTTGAGTACAGGGTTGTTTATAGCCTGCAATGATATGGTGTAAAATAAAATCCTTGAAAGAGGAACAGAGTTTCCATAAAATTACTAAATCAATGATATATTTATTTAGAGAAATATAAATGAGCTGTAATAAGAACTTGAGAACAATTTGAAAAGGCTAAAACAATTTATAGGAAACTCTACAACAGCTAGAGAATGAGCCAACTTCTTTGGAAGTTTTTTCTACTTGCATTAAGGACTCAGATGATACACATTGTTGAAGCAACTGCTTAGAGTTAAGGGTTAAATTGCATTGGAAAACATGTAGATTGGAAAGGGTCAAGAAAGACGAAATAAGATATATAATAAATCAAGAAATCTTTTCTAATTTCAATGCAAGATTGATTTGGGAAATTTCCAGTGAGTTAGATTAGACTTTTATCCCCTTATTCATTTATTCTTGGGCTCTTTCAAAACATATTTTACTTCTTGTCTGATGCAGTTGTGAGATCATTTTAACTTAGGCGGAAAATCCTTAATTCCAATTGGTAAAGCCTCTTCTACCAAGCACTTTATGATTCTAAATTAGTTAAAATCAAACCACAGCCACTTACTCATAAATAGTGAAATCAAATTAAAATTAATATCAGAAACATTTTATCAAGCACTAAACAATGTTATATTAGCTGCTGTATCATCACAGCAAACTGAGTCATCAGACCATGTAGTTGTCAGTTTGTATTATTCTCAAAAACCATTTATTTACCATATTTGGATACCTTAATCATTGTACCTTCTATTATTTGTATGACATTATACAAGTATGCTCTAGGCAAAAGAAAAATATAATGTACAGTTCTGAAAAATAAAGCAAGGGCATATATCGGCCTTCCTTTTGTTCAAATACTTAGCTTACCCAATTGTAGAAAAGGTACTTATCCCAGTTTCTGATTACCTATTTTTTCTTGGATGAGAAAGTTCATGAAATATTATAAAAAGAGCAGAAAACCATAAGCAGTTAAGTTTATCGAGCGAACCTTGGGCCCAACAACACTACCAGCAAGGAAGGAAGTAAGGAAAACCAACATGAATAGAAACCCAAATCCTACAGCTGATGCCAACAGCCAGTTCCTCTCTTTTGATACTTTGTTAGCTTTAAAGAAATCCACAAACTTATATTGTGGCTTAGCAGTGCTCTGCAGAAGAACTAGAGCTGCAATGAGCTCTAAAATTTGAGCTCCAAGCAATGATATTGCCTGCAATAACCAAAAAAGGAAACCAAGATCCGTTATAAGTGCGCAACTTTATTCATGTAAGGCTAAAGTTTGTTCAAATGCTAGACAGTACATATATGAACTTGTTCAAATTAGGTATCAGTGCAGAACAGAATCCATGAGTTATCTGCCGAACTACAGATCTTATGGGCGTGGGAACAATGCTATACCACGGGATGCAAATTGTTGCTTGTTTCAACTTTCAATTGGTACTTCGAAGATGCCGATGAGATTCCTATCTCTGCATTACAGAACCACGTACGTTGGTAACCATTGTCACTTTTTTGAGTTTTGAATCCTAAGTTTGATGTAAAGAGAGGACTGGATGGACTACTTGATTATGGGGTGGTTCATTAGCATCCATAAGGCATATGCCAATCCATACACAAGGATAGAAGACAAACAAATCCAATATTCAGCCCCCAAAAACGACACCTACATGTCAATGTTAAATATTAAATGATGAAAAGGGAAGTAAGATTGCCCTTCTCGGCAAAGCATTTTGTGTAAGTATCCTCTCACATTTCCCATTCTTCCAAGAATCGAATAGTGTAAAAAGGCATTTTTGGGCCAGGTCGATCATACAAATCAAGAAACAAACTCACCTCTACCTGTGGATCAAGAATAGGGTCATGCAATACATGAGCAACCACAGACAACCCTCCAAAACTCAGAGGAATGTGCAAACTGAACATATAGAAAGCCATAGTGCTCCATAAACTTCCATGGTCCCATGAAGCATCTGCTGCCAAAGCCGAGAATCCCTACAATTTAGAATCACAAAGAAGCCCATTTCATTTCATGCTTGGTTCAAGAACAAAAAAAGCCAAAGAACCCAAGAGAATATGGTTGACAGGCCACTTGTAACAATGAATTCACCATTAACACATAAAAATCCTCTGAGAAAATATCAGATATAAAAAAAAGAGAAGTTCAAAAAGAAAAATGAGTGGAGTTGAACCTGAGAAGAGGCTTCATGGGTGTTTTCAGTTTTGTGACAAAAGCACTTGAAAGAAACTTTGGAGCTTAAGCTGGATTTGGAATTGGTGCAACTGAGAAGAGTATGGGGAGATAGAAAGCAAATTAGTGGTCTGCTAAAATTTCCAATGGGTTTTTTCGGTGCAAGGTGTAGAGGATGCCACAGTTGCCACTGTAACTGTATCATTCTGTCCCGAAGCAGTGGTTCTGCTCCTCATGTCCAGCCGCTACCCAATCATCGATGGTAAACCACAAGGTCTTAGGCCAAATAAGGGAATTTGCGCTAACGGTTCTTGTCCGTATCCTGCTTTTATTTGCTCAATTAACACAATTAAAATTGCAGGTCAAATTCGGATCAACTCGTGATGACACCACCCATTTACCATGACAAAGGACAAAGAGAGGCCAGGGCTGCTCTTGTAACCTTGTGTTTCAACATATTGCCATGGCAAATGGCAAATACCATTCATTTTTAGTTTTTATTTTTAGTTTTTATACCTAAACAATTAATTTTGAGAAGATTTTTGAATAAAATTTTGGGTTCCCACGTGTCAATATTTATTATAAAATTCATATCTCATAATTCGAATGAATTTTTTGAATAAAATTTTTAGATAAGATTCTCGGTTGCCACTTGTCGATATTTATTATATAAAAAAAGGGAGTTTTACTAAAACACCCAAAATGGGGGTTGAAATTATAAAAAAACCAAACACTCAAAACACTTTATAAACACACCCAAAACCCATCATTACACACACTCAAAACCTATTTATAAATACACCTAAAAAAATATACAATTGTTGATTTTGGGGTTGATTTTGGGTGTGTTTCTATGTTTAAATAGTGTTTGGGTTTTTTTTTATAAATACATGTCTAGGATTGAGTTTATTTATAAATTTGTAAAAAAACAAATCTCAAATTTCAGATAAGATTCTTAGGTGCCACTTATCGATATTTATTATAAAATACAAATATCAGATTTCAGATAAATTTTTCACCCTTTAAAATCGCTCCACGTGTCATCTCTATATTCTAAATTTCTCTATAAAACTAGAGGCTCAACTCATATCTTTCACACAAGATCTTCTCTATCTTTCAATTTCTCAGATTTTAGATTTCATACTCCATTCTCAATGTCAGATATGAGGAGATGCTTGGAGAGGTAAGAGTGAGAATTAAAGAAAGAAGGTGTAGGCGAGTTGAAGAAAAAAGGGTGCAGTAAGAAGATGATGAACAAGTTGCCATGGGAGTGGGTATGCTCGATCTATCAAGGCAAGGCCGCCACCGTGGTTCATACGTCGGCCGTGGCTTGAACGTGGACAAACATAGGCATTCTCGAGGTAAGAATCTTTTGGAAGATTACTTTATCCCAAATTCTATGTACTATAATGTTGATTTTCGAGGGTGATATAGAATACAACCCCATTTGTTCAATAAAGCCATGCATGATGTTTGCAATTACAATGCATACTCCGTTTCGAAGTGTGATGCTTCTAGGGTTTTGTGACAGGACTAGCCCCGAAATTCCTCGAAAAATGGGACGGATCCCGTCTTATTACCGACATCTCCCCAATGCCAGGCCCACTTACTAAAAACTGAGACTTTCTACCAAAATTTTGGCAAAGTCTCTCTTGTAAAATGCACAAACCCAACAAAACTTCAACCTGCATAATATACAAAAAATGATCCCAACCAGCAGCATGTTTTCAACATATAACAATACATACTAAAATGGCCTTCGGCCTCAAGTAAAACCTAACATGGGCAATAATAGAGCATCTAACAGATTTAGTTTACAACAACAGTTGAATAGAAAGAAATTACTCAAATCCTAATCTACGGATGGAAACAGTTCAGCCTCGAACACAGCTTGCAACCTTACTGGAGCGACTACTGTCTGGGGGGCGCAAAACAAAAACCATGAGTGGACAAAAACAAAGTTTGCATTTAAAACAACATAATAACCCCACCGTGTAAAAATAATGCTCAAGACATGCAGGTTCATAATTCATAATTAATACTCAAAAACATTATTCTTTGAAACCCATAGAACCCAAAAGTCACTCAAACCATAAACTTTATCCCCAATATTTATACTGCTCTTACCAACCTACTACATATACTCTAATTGCTTTACACTCACACCTATATTATATATATATATATATAAATATGAATATATCATCTACTTCTCTCACACTACCTAGGTATCTGGGAAACAATCCAACTGGGGGATTGTTTGGCTAGTCCGCAAGATTTCTAAGTGCTGTCCTGCGTCTAGGGATGAGCGGTCTAACCGGGGGACGAAACTCCATAGCTCACACGCCGAAAATACCAACGCCATGTGTAGCTCCAATACTAAGTCCTATGAGCGCAAACTACATCATCACACACCGAAAATTCCAACGCCATGTGTGATGATCCCAAGCAATATACATAATCTTCCCATACGCCAGAAATTCCAACTCTACATATAGGAAGTGTCTCACACGCCGGAATATCCAACGCCACGTGTGAGACTAATAATAGCATGTTCTTCCCACACGTCGGAAATTCCAACGCCACGTGTGGGAAGCCTAGTAAGTGGGGAAGGTACTTACATAGTGTAATCATACAACTTCTCTCAACAACCCCTCATACTCAAGTCATTCCGCAATCTCACCTTAACAATCCAAGAACCCCACATATAGACAATATATATAGAATTTCCCCAAAATCCATCCAAACATACTCTCGATACTCAAATATATCAAACCCACAATATATTGCCAAAGCGCTATACGAACATCAAATTCAACATTTGAATATTAACATATCCAATATACCATTTAAAACATTATACATAAATCTTTCATCAATAAAACCATGCGTATGATTGAAAACAAAGTCCACTCACAAATAGTCCCAAGCTGCCCGACCCTGAGAGGGTCCCACCTACTGTGTACGATCGATCATAGCACCTATTCCGAGATACGAACCCTTAATTAATATAAAAACACTTCGAAATGGAAATCACAAATTAAATACTTAAATCCCCAAGTTCTTGGTGCGTGTACATAGAATGAGATATCCTAAGGTCCGGTTACAGGTTTACGAATTACGCCATGCAGGTGTGATCCGAAAGGGATGGTCGGAAACCACACTTCGAATTATTGAATCGGAACATTCGGGGCTCTGATTCACGATCCGCGAATTCCTACACAATTCTAAGAGTGCCTTGATCAACATATCTCAATTTGGAAACGATCCAACGGACAGAACTTATCGAACTCGGATAACGCACAATATGAGAAATCCATTCGATAGTCAAATGACGTCCAAATGGAAATCCGAGCACACCTACGCGCTCGTGACAACACAAGGATTACAACAGGGTGAAAACATGGTCTCACCACCTTGCCCACGTGTCGCCACACGCGCCGGCAGTGCGTGGGTATGTAGAGTAATTTCCGACGATGGAAAAACTACACACCACCGCTCACCCTTCCTACCTTAGGTACTACTCGAGGCAAGGATCACTTCATTCAACTATGGGGAGGTCCAATTCGGACGGCAGCGGGCCGGAATTTCACTTTGAAATCTGGCCAAAACCTAGGTTTTCAAATCGGTTTCCCAAACTCAAAATCGATCCAATCCTAAGCAATATACAGCTAGAACAGCTAAAAAGAGGAAGAACCCTCACCTTTTTCACCGAGATTGGATGGCGGAGGAGGCGGAGCAACGACAAAAAAATCTTTGGTTGAACCAGTCGATATAGTCGGCGGGATTTGAGTTTTCCAGTCAGGAAAACGAGTGGTTCGGGTTCATGGCTTTGAGCCGGAGCTAATGGGACAGGTGCCGGCCCTTACCGTGGCCGGAGCTGAGAGATTCGAAGAGGAAGAGAGAGATCAGGTCGGGGAGAGAGAAACAGAGGAGAGAGAGAAAGGGATGTGCGGTCAAGGAGAGAGAAAATAGGTTTATAATTTTTCTACTCCCAACTTTGAAATATTTACAGTTTTACCATTGGAAGTATTTTGATCGCCATTTCTTCGTTACAACTCCGATTCAAGCTTACCGCATGTCTACGGACTCGTCTCAATACGACCAACCCAAAAATTCCAGTCACTGCTCCAACTCTTTTAGAATAAGAAAATGATCAAAATACCCCTACCCCAAGGGTAAATTCATAATTTCACTGAAATAAATTAAAATAGGAATTAAATTTGGAGTCGGGGTGTTACAATCTACCCCCTTATAAAAATTTCGTCCTCGAAATTCACATACTTGTCAATGGAAGAGATACGGGTACTTGGCCCGCATCTGCGCCTCGGGCTCCCATGTAGCTTCTTCAACCATTTGACTTCTCCACAAAACTTTTACTATAGGAATGGATCTGAAATGCAACATTTTTTTCTTTCCAATCCAAGATCTGCACAGGTTGCTCCTCTTATGTCAAATCTTCTTCTAACTCCATAGGTTGATATTCTAAAACAAGAGAAGGATTTGGCATGTATTTCCGTAGCATGGATACATGAAACACGTCATGGACCCGAGATAGTTCTGCAGGTAATGCAAGTCTATAGGCAACAGGTCCGATGCGCTTTTTAATCATCTTCACCTTCTCGGTTGTTGCTCGGATACTATCCACTTTTTCCAATTTCTTATCCCCCACTTCATTCCAACAAATAGGAGTCCTACACTGCCTCCCATACAACGCCTCATATGGAGCCATCTCAATACTCGAATGATAACTGTTATTATACGCAAATTCCACCGAGGCAAGGTGAGCATCCCATGCATCCTTCATCTGTAACACACATGACTTTAACATGTCCTCTAGAGTCTGGATAGTCCTTTACGACTGTCCATCGGTCTGTGGGTGAAAAGCCGTACTGAGTTGTAACTTGGTACCCATAGCTTCCTGTAAACACCTCCAGAATCGAGAAGTGAACCTAGCATCCCTATCCGATACAATGGACACAAGCGCTCCATGCAACCTCACAATCTCATCCACAAAAAGTTTTGCCAACTTTGACAAGGAATAGGTCTCTTTAATGGGTAGGAAATGGGCATATTTGGTGAGTCGATCAACTATCACCCAAATTCCATCATGTCCCTTAGAAGTACGTGGAAGCTTGAAAACAAAATCTATGGTAATATGTTCCCACTTCCATTCAGGAATCGGAAGTGGTTGCATAAGTCCCGAAGGTTTCTGTAACTCTGCCTTCACTTGCTGACAAATCAAACATTTGCTCACATACTTGGCAATGTCTCCCTTCATATCCGGCCATGAGTAATATTCCCGTAGCGTCCGATACATCTTAGTACTACCCCGATGCATAGTGTAAGCGGAACAGTGAGCTTCTTCCATGATTTCTCTTTTCAATTCATCATTATTCCTGGGCACACAGAGACAAGTTCCTGTTACCAAATCCCCATCTTTCCTTATGGCATAATGCTTCAGTGTACCATTTTCTACTTCTCCCCTTATCCTACAGAGTGTCGGATCTTCCAACTGGGCTGCAATTACCCGCTCCACTAGAATGGGTCTCACATGTAAACTAGCAAGGATTCCACTTCGTTGAGTCATTCCCAATTCTACTCCCTTCTTTCGTAGTTCCACCAACAATGGAAGATAGGCCGTTCTGAGATGAGCTAAGTTTCCAGTAGTCTTCCTACTCAGTGCATCTGCAACCACATTAGCTCGCCCTGGATGATACTCAATCGTACAGTCATAGTCATTAATCAATTCCAGCCAATGGCGCTGTCTCATATTTAGCTCATTCTGAGTGAAGAAATACTTGAGGCTTTTGTGATCAATGAAAATTTGACACGTCTCACCATACAAGTTAGGGGTGGGCATCTTAAACCGAAATACCGAAACAGTACCCTAACCGCACCGTACCATACCGATTTCATACCGTTTCATTTGGTATGAGGAGATATTCGGTACCGTACCGTACCGTACCAATAGAATATGATATGGTAGCGGTATCAAGATTTTGGTACTGGTCAATACCGTACTGTACCGAATAGTATAACTTTATGTTTTTGTCATTTATGTTTGGATTGTGTTTGTATTTTTGTAAGCCATAAGACATAATTTTAACTATTTTGGTTTGTAAGCCATAAGGCATGAGTTTTAATTTGTTGATGGATAAATATTGATTTGGTTGATTTGGATATTGAATATGTTGATGGATATTGAATATGTTGATTTGGATTTGGATATTGAATATGTTAATTAGGATTTGGATATTGAATATGTTGAATCTTTGAATTTGTAACTTAGGAATCACTTATTTTGGTGTTGAATATTGAATTGGTTCCTTTTTTAGTTGTATCATTTTGGTACTGAAATGATACCGATACCGTACCGATACCGATTTGGCACGGTACGGTACGGTACGAGTTTTGGCAAACCATAATCCCATACAGTACCATACCGATTTAAATTTCCGGTATTGGTAGAGGTACGGGCTCAATACCGTACCATACCGTACGGTGCTCACCCCTAATACAAGTAATGTTGCCAAATCTTGAGAGCGAACACTACTGCAACAAGTTCCAAATCATGTACAGTATAATTTTGCTCATGCTTCTTGAGTTGTCTCGAGGCATAAGGAATCACCCGATCATGTTGCATCAGAACACATCTCAAGCCTCGTAAAGATGCATCACTATAGATCACAAAGTTCCCTGAGTTATCCAAAAGAGCCAAAACAGGTGCGGTGGTTAACCGCTTCTTCAACTCCTGAAAACTATGTTCACACTCCTCCGTTCACTCAAACTGAACATCTTTTCTCGTCAGCCACGTGAGAGGTGCTATCGAAGAGAACCCTTCCACAAATCGACAATAATAGCCTGCTAACCCCAGAAAACTCCGTATTTCCGTCACACTTGTGGGTTGTACCCAATTCATAATAGCCTTAAATTTTTGCGGATCCAAATAAATCCCTTTAGCTAAAATTACGTGTCCGAGGAATACCACTCTGTCCAGCAAAACTGACACTTACTGAATTTGGCATAAAGCTGCTTCCTCCTTAAAGTCCTTAATACCAACCTTAGATGCTTCTTATGCCCTTCTAAAGTCCTGGAGTAAACCAAGATATCGTCTATGAACACAATCACAAAGTGATCCAAGTATGGTCGGAACACTCTGTTCATTATATCCATAAACGCCACTAGAGCATTCGTCAGTCCAAAAGGCATCACTAGAAATTCATAATGACCATATCGCGTTCTGAATACAGTCTTGGGAACATCCTCTTCTCTGATCCTCAACTGATGGTATCCTGATCTTAGATCAATCTTAGAGAAATACTTGGTACTCCTCAACTGATCGAACAAATCATCAATTCGAGGCAAAGGATACCGGTTACATACTGTCACCTTATTCAACTGCTGGTAATCAATACATAGCCTAATGGTCCCATCTTTCTTTCTCACAAACAACACCGGTGCACCTCACGGAGAAACACTAGGTCGGATAAATCCCAGGTCCATTAACTCCTGCAACTGAGTCTTCAACTCCCGGAGCTCAGCTGGTGCCATCTTATAAGGAGTTTGATAGATAGAGTTGGTGCTTGGAAGAAGTTCGATAGTGAACTTGATTTCCCTTTCAGGGGGTAAACCAGGGAGATCATCTGGAAAGACATCTGGGAACTCTCGAACAACGGGGATATCCTCCAGATACATACTCTTCCCATATGCCGGAACTACCAATGCTACGTATGGGAAGTGTCTCACACGTCGGAACTACCAACGCCATGTGTGGGAAGTCTAGTAACAAGGGGATGGTACTTACATAGTGCAATCATACATCTCTCAACAACCCCTCATACTCACATCGTGCCACAATCTCACATCAACAACCCAAGTACTCCATACATAGACAATATAGATAGAATTTCCCAAAATCCATATAAACATACTCATGATACTCAAATATGTCAAAACCCAAAACATATTGCCAAAGCGTATAAGAACATCAAATTCAACAACCGAATATATATTATATCCCATATACCATTTAAAACATATGCATAAATCTTTCATCAATAAAACCATGTGCATGATTGAAAACAAAGTCCACTCACAAATAGTCCCAAGCTGCCCGACCTTGAGAGGGTCCCGCCTGCTGTGTACGATCGATCAGAGTACCTATTTCGAGATACGTACCCTTATTTAATATAAAATCACTTCGAAACGGAAAATCACAAATTCAATACTTAAATCCCTAAGTTCCCAGTGCATATATGTAGGACAAGATATCCTAAGGTCCAGCTACATGTTAGGAATTACGTCTTGCAGATGTGATCCGAAAGGGACGGTCGAATCGCTCACAATTGGATGGTTATCAAAAACTACAAACTTTGAATTATTAAATTGGAATATCCGGCGCTCTGATTCACGATGCGTGAAATCCTACACAATCCTAGGAGTGTCTAGATTAACATATCTTAATTTGGAAACGATCCAACGGTCAGAACTTATCAAACCCGAATAACACACAATATGCGAAATCCGTTCGATAGTCAAACGACGTCCGAATCGAAATCCAAGCACACCTATGCGCTTGTGACAACACAAGGATTACATTAAGACATAATGCCCTAATTCTACAGTGCCCACGCGCCGCCACACCTACCGGCAGTGCGTAGGTGTCCAAAGCAATACCGTTTGCCGAAAAATCTTAAAATTACAAGCCACCCTCCAGGCTACAGGTTCTACTCGACAAGTGGAGCATTTTATTTAACTACAGCCAAGTCCAATTCGGACGGCAAGTGGCCGGAATTGGCTCTGGAAACTCACGGTTTAACCCAGAACTTCACGGCTTCGATCCAGCGACCACCGTCACCATTGTTGTCGCACAACCTAGGAAATAGCTAGAAGGAGAAGAGGGCTACCTGTTCCAAGTGACGGTGCAGCTCGCGGTGGTCGGAAACGTCGCCGGTGACGTTGACAGTTTTGGCTGATTCTTCACGTCATTGCCACCGTCGTTTGTCGTGTTTTCAATCGGAGAAAATGGGTGGGCTGGATAGAGGAGGAAGAAAGGAAGCTTTTGCAAGAGATGACACCAAAAATGGAGGTCGGACGGCGGAGTTCTTGCCGTTTGAAATTCCGATGAAAACGAATGTCGGGGATGGGGGTTTCAGCCGCCAGGAGGGAGAGAGAGAGAGAGAGAGAGAGAGAGAGAGAGATAGTGAGGTAGAAAGTGAAAAATCATACTTTTACCCTGACTCTTTTTGAAATATTTACAAGTGTGCCACTGAATTTATTTTGGTTGCCAAATCTTCGTTACAACTCTGATTCAAGCTTGCTGCATGTTTACAAACTCGTCTCACCACGACCAACCCAAAAATTCCATTCACTGCCCCAAACTCTTTCCGAATAAGAAAATAACCAAATTACCCCTACCCCAAGGGTAAATTCGTAATTTCACTTAAATAAATTAAATAAGGGATTAAATTTGGAGTCGGGGTGTTACATTTTGAGGCTTATTCCAGAGCAAAAACTTACAGCTGTTATACGAATGTTGGCGTGTGGTATATCTGCTGATTAGGTGGATGAGATTGCTAGGATGGGGAAGTCTACTACTCTAGAGAGCTTGGTTAGATGATGAGGTGCTTCGGAGCATTATGATGACGTGCATCATCCACTATAACATGATTGTGGAGGATGAGTATGATTATGATGCTCCAAACATGTTCAAACTTGATCCCATGAACACGGCCTTGATAAGAATTTAGAAAGGCCCATGGGAACAAATTGACAACCACTGGAGAATGAACCGTTGCTTAGGAGCGGTCGTTGCATGAACCTTATGATTGATCGATATACGGAGATGCAATTGTCTTACATTCATGAATGATGTTAAGTTGACTTGATGGAGCACTTATGGGCGGTTAGAGGCAATGATGGTGAATGAAGTGAAGTGAAGATGCTTTGTTTTTAATTTTTCTTTGTCTTGATGTATGCTTTACTAGTGTTTTATTTTGAATTATGTTTTGGTTGTGTTTTGTTTTTAATTATGTTTTGGTTGTGTGTTTTTAATTATTATTATGCTTTAATGTATGCAATGTGTTGAATAAAAAGGTATTTTATTGAATGATTTCTTTATTCATTGAAAGAAAAGCAATACAACTAATTACGAAATACTACTAATTAAAAAAAAGACAAGAATTACAACTAATTTAATGCAAAACGGAAATTACCAATAATTTACCTCATTGCCAAGATTTTCGCCGCTTCGATGGTTGTCCCTCACTTTTGTCAACGCATCTCTCCATTTCTCCAACTCTTTGTTCAAAATTTTCCACCTACTAGCCAAGGCCATTTCTGTACGAGCTGAACCCAATCTTTCACAAAATTCGGCATGAATTTTTCTCCACATATGAGAGAATTTTGTCTCATTGCCCGTGATCGACATTGACCAACTTGGACCCAACACTCACACAACAGAACATCTTCCATGGTTGTCCACGTCCCTCCGGCTTCGATGGAAGATGCCATAAGATGGTGAATAAAAATGAAAATTGAAAGTGAAGAAAGTTTTGTGTAGAAAGTGAATAATATTATAAGGAAAAGAAAATGTATGAGGATTTGGTGTTGAAAGTGAACAACATTGGTAGGTATTTATAGAAAAAAAATTCCAGCATCTTTTGGTAATTTAAAAAAAAAATTCAAATTTTTTCCAGAATTTTTGATTCAAAAAAAAGAAAAAAAAAAGAGGGTAGCTGCTGGATTGGAGGAAAAAAAAGATCGGAGCAACCAGAACGAGCCACGTGGTGTAAGAGTGAGCATCTCATATGAATTATCCGCTTGCCGATCGTACCATACCGATTGTTTGGTGAGAAAAAAAAAAGAGGGTAGCTGCTGGATTGGAGGAAAAAAAAGATCGGAGCAACCAGAACGAGCCACGTGGTGTAAGAGTGAGCATCTCATCTGAATTATCCGCTTGCCGATCGTACCATACCGATTGTTTGGTTTGATTTGGTTAAATAATTATTTTTTAATTTTAATTATTCCGATCCGATCTGTACCGAGATGTTTGGTTTGATTAACGGAAACAATATTCCTAACTTGACCGAAACCTGTACCAATCCGATATATATACTTATTCTATTATTTAAATACAAAATAAGAAACCAAAGATAAATACAATCAGCATTTTGTATCACTCCTTTATCACTGTTGTATCACTTCTTAATCACCATTGTATCACTGCTTTATCATCATTCTATCACTTCTATATCACCCCGGTACTATATCACTTTTTGGTCAGAGAGGAATTTATGAATTTCCTATGTTTTCTAGTTTCAACCTTTGTCCCGTTTTTTACCTGTAACTTTCCAACCGTTGATCCAAATTTTATGTTTCTTTATATGGTTGGATTCAACATGAAAAACTAAAGAATCCAGCGTGGAACAGATGTCAAAATTATTTACATAAATGTAGAGAATTCAGTAAAAATAACACTCAAATGTTCAAACAACAAACACAAGTGGCTTCCTGTACATCTTGAGTATATATTGAATGATATAGTGACTAAATTATTTGATTTCATACTTGGATGAATTAGACTATTAAATTTTTATATTTTACAAGGATATTTTGGTGTATTTGTTCAAGAACTTATGTTATGTGAAAGTATTATAAATCGTAGTTTTATTAGTATGTACTACCAGCATACCGAACCAATCCAAAACGAATATTAGGTTAATTGATCTGAAGTCTACCAAAGTCTTTGGTTTGGTTAACGGAAGAGCCTTCTAACGTTCTGAACGGGTCCGTGCCCAAGACTAAAGTGGGGTGTTACTGTCAGCGGAAAGCAAGGTTTATGCCAGCCTGGCGTCAGCGCAAGGAAGTTTAAAGGTAAAAAAAATTCAAACCCGGGTGTTGATGTCAGGCTGGCGTCAGCCACGACGTCATTAGCCCTAGGGCTTGTTTCACCTTCGGGCTTGCCCGGTTTTGTGGGACCCGCCTCTTGCTCGGGCAAATTTGGCCCGCTGGAACGCGCAACCTAGGCTTGGGCCCCCTCCTACCTTGGCTTGGGCAACCGTTGGAAACGCCCACCAACTCTCGAAATGACCTAATTGACACATTTACTACTTAATTTTTATTAATAATAATAAATATGTGGTATGTTCTATTCTATTCCTCATAGGGTGGTGGATTTCATCCCACCCAAATGAAAGTCCTTAGCCTAAGTCGATATCCTCAGTCTAATTCTCATCTCTATTTCGAATTCAACCTCCTCTTAAACATGTTAGTAATTTATTTAATATGACTCAAACTCAACACAACACGTTTATTAAATGGGTTGGATTTGAGTTGAGCATCCTGGCAGGACACGACCCATTGTAAACCCTACTAGTCCAATGATAAATTTAGTAAAGGGGCATTTATCATTTGGTCCATATAAGGTATGTAACGTATTTTGTAACAATTGGATGAT
Source organism: Prunus mume (assembly GCF_000346735.1). Next base: position 23,494 of record NW_007362739.1, read on the forward strand.
AATGATCTTTAAGATTGCCTTTGAAGTCTGATTGTGCTTATCAGATGATGCCAAGGGAAGATTTTGTTTTTTACTTTCTTTTTGTAAAATTTGGTACTATGTAGATGATCTCTTCGCGTGAACTGGAACTACTACTTGTCCTACTTAAATGATCTCTTCAAATGGACTTGTGTTTCGGCTATCGCTTCTATTATTGTTGATCTTAATCTTATTGGGAGATGATAGATTCATTTTTATCTTATG
>NW_007362740.1:0-23692 GCF_000346735.1 Prunus mume
CTCCCCTGGCGGCGCTAGAAGAGAGGACTAGGGTTCAGGAAAAGGGGTGAAAGGGGTAAGTTTCGGAGAGAGGGACTAGGGTTATTGTTGTTTGTGTACTTTAGAGAGACAAATGAATAATATTATTAATTTATTTCACGTACCTAATACCTATTTGATGAGACATAAAAAAAATTGTATTTCATGTGTTTCTTTACAAGGGTACCAAACAGTCTTTTTCATAAGAGAGAACTCGTTGTGTGCGTTGAAAACTTGAAATAAGCATTCAACAAATTAAATCATGTACAAATGCTAGTCTTTCACGGGACCTTTCGGGGTTCCCTAGCTATAGGTTCAGTTAGAGCATTCATAATAGATTTCCTAAACCACTTCATCATATAAAATTTAGGGAGAGTGACAAAACTCACATCTAAGAGCATTAACAATGGGTTCCCTAAATCACATCATTAGACAAATTTTAGGGAGGAATGATAAAAATGCAACTCCAGCCACGCTCCCTATCCACCTCCTAAAATAGGGAGTTCTCTAAGAGCTCCTAAATCTGAGGAGAGAGAAAGGACTCCTAGTGGCTCCCTATAATTTAATGCTGATTTATTTAATGAGTATTTCAAACCTTTATTTAATGCTAACCATTTTTTATTTTATTTTTTAATAGAGATGGACCAATTAAAAAAGAGTTATAGCATTTATGACTCTCCAAATTAGGGAGTATGGTTGGAGTTGAAATTTTTTAGAGAGCTCCTAAAATAGCTTTCTTATATTCTTAGCCAAATTTTAGCTAAAAAATAGAGAGCGTCAATGTGGATGCTCTAACCACGCTTTCTATCCAACTCTTAAAATAGGGAGACCTCTAGGAGCTCTTAAAGTTTTGGTGAGAGAAATGGCTCCTAGTGGCTCTCTAAAATTTAATGTTGCTTTATTTTATGAGTACTTTAAACCTTTAATTAATGCTAACTATTTTTTAATATATTTTTTTATATATAGATGGACCCATTAAAAAAGAGTAATAACATTTATGAATCCCTAAACTAGAGAGTATAATTGGAGTTAAAATTTCATGGAAAGCTCCTAAAATAGTTTTTGTATATTTTTAGCTAAATTTTAACTTAAAAATAGAGAGCATGATTGTAACTTGTTTTAAATACCAATTTCGATCACATTTTGTCACCAAATGCTAATTGTCAAATCTCACCAATTCAAGACAAAATGACTCTTTAGGAAGGCGATCATGAAACAGGGGTTATTAGTTAAGAAGTTATTCTGATCTAATAAGGATGTTCAAATATGAATCTGTTGTTTAACAATTACATTAGTTATGAACAACTGAAAATCATAACTGATATCAGAATTCTACCCAAATCACTTGAAATTGCCAAAAATAGAATGGAAAGACGGTAAAAGTATGCATGAGAAGTTAATGGCAAGACAATACAGATCTCTTCAAATTTCATGTAAATGTTTACCACAAACAGAATGGATTATCCAAACAACTCAATCTCCTAGTTGACCACATAACTAACCAACCCACCTTCACAACCACAAATGTTGATGTTACAGCAACTATACACACAAAAATACAAGTTTCAAATGAAGCACATTGCAATACATGACAGGCAAGAAAAATCAGGCAACACACAATTAGCTCAGGCAGTGTTTCATCACGGCCCATGTCTTCATTCTCTTCTTGAGAAATTTTCACTAATATACATGCATTCATCGAGATGCCAGTGACCAGAAATTCAAGAGAAAAGATGGTAATGCGGTGAACCAGGATATGAAGGCCATGGCTGTAGCTGTTTCAAACTGTGCACAATGGTTGTGGGCACAGCTATCAAGATCATTGTCTATAAGAACTGTGATCCCTGCGGAAGCACAAGCTGCAGCAAACGTAAGAGTGGATGTCATCTGCAGCAGAAAATGGTAGATCGTTTCAGCCACAGCTCATAACTACATGCTCAAATATAAACTGTGCAGAATGCAAGCAGAAGGGAGGAAAAATGTTGAAAACAACACCAATAACTGGAATATCTAGAGCAAGTTTGGGGATTGCATTAAATATATTTCAGCATTTATTGTGCATGGTATCACTACAGGAATGAACTTGATAAAGAGGATTTTCCTTAGAAGGGAAAGCCTTCCCTACCAAGTATGTTGGGGCTTCTAACTTTGGTTACAATGCTTCCATAATTAACATATAAGGATCATTTTCCTTAGTTTGCAATAAAAACATCCTAAAGTGACTTAGGAATAGGAAGTTAATTTCCACAAATCAAAGCAGGACCATGCTAATTAGGCAAAGCACTTCCTACCACCCAGGTTACCATAAACACGCGGCTCGAACTGAGGATAGAGTGAAACCAGTTTTTTTCCCAAAACAAATGCAAAGTTGTCAGCCACTCCATTTAGACTCAGAATCAGATCCATTATGCTTTTGCATTATCAGTGGTTAGCAAGGAATTGGACAGCATCAATTAGATTCAATATTACTGATTATAAAAAAAGGCTATACATCTTGTAAAGAAGGCTATAACTTTTTGGCCATTTAGAAGTAAATTTGACAATGAGATCTTGATGAACACTAGAAAATGCTTCATTCTGAATGTAGACAGTAGAAACCAAACAAAAACAAGCAAGACACACATTCCCAAATGGTTGAAAACAATGAAATCTGCTAAAAATAATATCGAATTACAACTAATCTTGATTATTACCCCATCACCAAGGGTGAACAAGCACACAACTCGATGGTTCTGCAAAGTCCGCCTAACTAGAAGGGCATAAACGTCAACAATGGCCAACGAGCAGCTCCACAAACACTGCAATCCAGCAGCTGCAACAAGGTAGCTGAAATGCACACATAACAGAAGAAGAAACCCAAAAGAAGAAAAACCCAACTGTTAACAACCACATTGAAATCAAAATAATCAAACCATCAAAAAGACAACAAAGCTGAAAATAGCATATGGGTTGGTTGAATGTGGCGCGACCCACCAAAAGGCTGTGACTGAGGGGAAATCAGAGGTGGTGGCCATGACTACAAGCGCGGCGGCGGAGAAGAAGAGCTGGGAGAGGCGCAAGGCAAGGCCGCCGTGGGTGCCGGGCATGCCCGGAAGGTCCTTCATTCGGACCCGGAGCGGGTGGGGAACGGCGCCGTCTGTGGTGGGTACATCTTCAACTGGGTGAACCGATCCATGGCTCACGTTCATTTCCTCCTGGTTCGGTCTTCAATTGTTCAGAACCATGAAACAGTCATTGATTAGTCAACGATCGTCTTCTGGGATCTGGTGGGATGAGAGTAGAAACTTGTGGGTAAAGCAGCGTGAAAGGAAGATGGAGAAACTGGAGAGAGGAGATCAAATGGGTTTATTCATTTCAGGAGTTTTTGAGTTTGTGAGTGGTTTGGGTTAATGACATGACTGGTGGATCCATCCAATGAGATTTGGACATTTTCGCTGTTTTCCTTTTTGTAGTTGTTGTAGTAGTTGTTGCTTCTTGTTATTGTTTACTTCCTTCCACTTTGGAATTGGTTCATCCGCTTAGGGTAGTCAAATAAGATTTTGACAGTTTCACCACTAGTCTGGAGATGGGATATACTTCCCGTCTTACCCTTCCGAGTTCGAATTTCCACTCCTGTGTCAAAAAAAAAAAGAAAAAAAAAAAGAATTTACTTTACTCAACCTAGGTAGGCGGTTCTACTTGATGAAAGAATCTTTAAAATTTAGAAACTATATAAAACCCCCCAAATTATAAGGTTATTTTCAAGTTCATACTCAATTTTTGAGACATTTATGAGTACATACTCAAATTTCTAGAAACCCTACAAATTGCCCTCTTTATTACCTATACCGTTAGTGAATCTATTAAATGTTGATGTGGCAAATGTGGAACCCTTTTTTGATGACGTGGATTTCCAAGTGGACAAAAAATTATTTTATTGTTTAAATTATTTATTCTTGTTAAATTAATTCAAAATTTAAACAAAAAATAAAAATAAAAATTTGGCAAAACCCAACAGCCACCCCTCCCCACCCCCAAACCGAGCAGTCCCCCACAGCTCCAATGAGCAACACCTAAGCTCAGCCAAGCTTCAGTAATTCTCAGGCAATGGTATGAAACCCATATTCCCCATATTTGAACCCTGAGTTTAGATAAATTTTGGACACCCATGCTCATAAACATTAACAATCAAATCATACTGCAAGTGAAAAAGGAACTTTTCGATTTCAATTTCCATTTTGGATTTCGAATTTTTATGTTTTCCCATCAAACCAAAACAGTAAACGCCATAGGCCATCCAAATCCATGGATCCAAACAAAGTGGAAGCCAAGCGCTTGCTCGGAATCGCCTAGAAGCTTCTACACCCGAGATTTGAGCAGTTGTCGTGACTTCGCAATTCTGGCTCAAAAGATCGAGCAATTATTGGATGGCTCAAATCAGATCTTAGCCTTCGCCGACGTGCTCTTGACCGCCAACAAGCGTATAAACAACCACCTAAACTAGTATATAGTTCTCTAGGTTGAAGCTCATGGCGACTGGAGATGGTTATGGGTCGGGAGGAGAGATGTCGCAATCGCCAAACTTCATCTTCATCACCAAATTGCCGCAATCTTCATCGCCAAACCTAAAACTAGTTATTTTCTTATTGATTCTTAGTTTGTTAAAGTTTTCTAAGAATCAATTAGAAAATGACAGGTGTCTAGTTTTGGAATTTTCTCTCCAAATAAACTCTATATGAGTTTTTGTATAATATATCATATAAAAATGAGCCTATTTATAAAACCTATTTTTCTTATAGTTGTCAATACATTTTTTCTCAAAATCAATATATATTTTTAATATAATATTTGTAAATGGCTTTTTCGATCCAACAGCTACAGATGGGCTTGGGCTGCTGTAAAGAGCAAATGGCTGGAATTGCCCCTTGCGTCTGAGTTCAAGAATCATACCCCAAAGGTGCTTCAAAAGGTTCGTGGAGCCTTAGGAAACACCTTGGCTTCCTTCACCAACAAAACCAACAATTGCTTATAGATAAATATTATGGTTTGGCATGAGAAGTTTGTGGCATGAGAGCTGAGCATTCATGAGTTTAGCCTGAAAGAGAGCATGCTTGGGTTTCCTATGAGAAACAGAGGTTCATAGTAAGGGGAAGAGAGAGTTTTTGGGAGAATTTGTTGAATGGATAGAGGAAGAGATAAGGGTAGAAGAATGAGTGGCTTGAGCAAGTTTCCAGCAGCTTGACTAAAGTTTTGTCAAGCTTTTGAGTGACTTGATAGAAGAGAAAAAGGGAAACAATGGAAGAACATGGCTTGAAATCGAATGGTTCTAGTGGAGAGAGGTGATGTTTGCTCTCTCTGGATGTGTTTATCGGAAAGAGAGGAAGAAGATAGAAGCATAAGTGGCTTTAACAGATTTTCAGCAGCTTGACGAAAGCTTCGTCAGGCTCTTGGGTTGCTTGATAAAAGAGAAAATGGGAATAAATGGAGGAATATGGCTCGAAATTGAAGTGTTTCAGGGATGAGAGGTGATGTTTGTTCTCTTTGAATGTGGGTTTTGGGAGAGAGAGGAATAAGATGGAAGAACAAAACATGAAATTGAAGAGTTCCAGAGGAGATGCTTGCCTTCAATCTGTTATCTTTGCTGGGTAGAAAATGCCTCTCTTTATAGGCGTCGAAACACTTAATTTTATCAAGCCACCCTCTCCCATTTTCCTTCACTTTCTTCAATTCCATCTTAGTTGGTGAAACTTTCCTAGCCTGAGCATGTAGGCATGAAGCTTTTTGGAGTTCCAAGACCTTCACGCAACTGGACTTCTCCATGTGGGTGATGCACTACTCACTTTTCCTTCTTGTTTTCTCACCAAAGCTTGCAGAGGAAATAATGGGTAAGGGTGCTGGTCAAAAGGTGATTTAGTTCCATCAACACATGAGTTTGCTTGGTTTTGGTGGTTTGGCTTTGATCTAGTTTTAACAAAGATGCTGGATATTTTATAATGTGCTGGGCTTGGCTATTTTGTTTCCAGTGGCTGGTAAGTTCCTTTTGATTTCGTCAAGCTGCTGGAAGCTTTGGCTGATGTGGGATTTTTTCAAGTGTTATGGGCATTTTCTTAAGGTGATGGGTTATTGGGTTTTCTCTCTCATGCTTACCCATATGTTTGGGCTTAAGGAATGTGCTTGAGTTTTGGTGCTCCCAAGTAGCCCAAAACTTCCACTCCTTGGACCATCAATGGGCCTCATGAATACTCGTAACCATTCATATCACAACCCGCTCAGCAAGGCCCAGACATTCGTGTGGCTTGGGCCTACTTAAGCTTGTAGCGTGATGTGTTGCTTATTTGTTTGGCGTGGCACGTGTACAAGCGCATATGACGAACTCTTGCTTACCTAAGTTGGGTTTCTTCCCAAGTTAGGTGTCGTATTAGGCTAGAAATATATTTGAGCTCAGCCTTGGATTTTTTGGGCTTCAACAATATTTATGTGCTTTATGTCTTTGTTTTAAATTTCTTTTTTAGTGTAAATTTTTAATCATTTTATGTGTTAGCATTTTAATTATGACTTTTCACAAATAGGTCCCTTCTAAGAGCATCCATAGTGGGGGATGTAAATTTGGGGGTGTAAAGCCACTTTTACATCCCCTTTACACCTCCGGGGGGTGTAAATATGTTTTTTGCTCCAATGGGAGAGTGTAAATTCGGGGGTGTAGCCGTGAGTCTCAGCCTTTTATGTTGACTTTTCTTCCTTTTTCTTTTCTTTTCTCGGGTGGGTCCTGCCTTCAAGGGATGTAAAAATAGATGTAAATATACATTTTATTTTACATTCTCATGGTCGTAATGTATATTTACATCCATTTACATCTCCCCATTGGAGACGATTACGATGACTCGGGGTGTATATTTAACATACACCCCCATATACACCTCCTCACTGTGAATGCTCTAACATGCTCACGTAACCATTTGAAGCTTACGTCTTTAGTGGGGGTTATTATAACCTACAGTGCAACCCACCGCATGTAACCATACATACCCAGTCGATGTAAATTGTAATTACCCTTTGTCAGGCCGCCTCACTCCTTCAATTCTCTGTCGAAGCCCACCTTCCGGTGATTCTTCGAGCGCCGCTGCCGCCGTTCTTAGGTAAACTCATTGACTCTTCTCAGTTCAGTATTTTTTTTTTTTGTGGCGGAGCGCACAAACAAGTTGCCATGAAATTTATTGAATACTATTGTTTACTCTGAATCTTTGAGGAAAAATGAGAAGGCTTTCATTAGCCTTAGCCAAAATCATGAACTGGGTCTAGCCCATGGGAAATAAAATGCTTGCAATTTCATAGCTTTCTGCAAATTTCCCTCGGAAACCATAGTTTTCAGAATTGGCTCCAGGCCTGGTTAGAACTTTGAAAGTTAGCAGTAATTCAATGGGCCTTGTTTACTTGCTTGTGGGAATGATGTGAATGTGTTTGTTAATTTTCCTGTTTGAGTGATACAAGTCATGGCATGGTAGAGGGTTACATTAATTGTTACTGTAATTATTCTAGCTAAAGTGAAATGTTTTCTATGCCCAAAAAAGAAAATTGTTGTGAAAGATGATAGTTTGTTATGTCATAGAAAAGCTATGTTACTAATATGCTCTTAGCGTAGGTTTCGAATCCTATTTGGGATTCAGAATGAAAGGGTACGCTTTGACTGTTAAAGAGTAGGTAACCCCTTCCATGTGTCTTTGTTTCTATTGCATTCTAGCTCATCATATCACATTTTATTCTGCAATATTTGAGTGTCACTGTCAGTTCCTCGGCTTAGGTCCGCGATAATCCTTTGTTCCACAGTCTGGGGCCATTTACAACTTTCCAATTAAGAATTTTCAGATGTACAAGCAAGTGTTAGATTTTGACATACATAGATTGTATAGACAATGAGGTATAATGCAATAGAAGTATGAAAACTTGTTAAAGGTCGTTATGACCCGGTAATGTTGTCTTCAACCTTAATGAAAGTACTGTGAATCAATAATAAAACTTTGGCGTTTATTGTCCTGAGATAAATTCTTGGTTTCACCTCTGTTTTCTTGGCCCTTTTTCAATAGGCAATGCTCCTATCTCTTCTGCTGATATCTTTGTTAGTTTTAGGGTACACATTTATGGTTTCACATGTTTGCTGATTAGTTTTAGTTGATTTATTGTGAGAAGAAGAAAATGGCATTGGGACTAATTCTAGGGCTAGGAAGGGCATTTCGTCGAAAGCGCACATCATTGCTTGACATTCTTTCCTCCAAACATGCCCCAAGGGACTACTACAAGGGGAAGAATTGCAAGCCCATTGGTTTCCACACTAGAAAAGGTTTGCCTCATTTCCCTTTTTGCAAACTTGGAAAGGTGCTCTTTCAATTTTTAAGGGTAAGAATTATTACTTGACATGTTATCCAAATTGCCCAAAACTTTTGCAACTAAGTATGTCGTGCAGCATGAGAAATTACCTAACTATGCAGTCCCCGATTTAACCGACTTCAAGGTGAGCATGTTTCTATTTTTTTTTTCTGTTTCTTTTGTTGTATTTATCATTTATAGTTTTTATCTGTAAATGAGTGTTTCCAATTGCAAAATTCATAGCTGAACTCTGCAGCTCTTACTTCAATACTTATGTGATTCTAAATTGTTTTTCCCCTTCTTGCTTGCAGCTCAAACCATATGTATCTCAGTGCCCAAGAGATGTCAAGACTAGTGAGTCTGCTGGATTAACTAAATAAGCATACCGAGTGACAAGCATTTGATTTGTTTGTTTATTGTTTTAATCGTGAATTAGGTCAATATCTTGTTTGGCAGGTTCATGCCTTGGACTTGTTCAAGTAATGAACCTTTCTTCTTGGTTGAAGCATTGCTTTATTTTATTTTTCTGGTCAACTGCACCAAATTATTTATACGCAAGAGAAGGAGGCAGAAAATTGCCGTATAATATGTAATTGTGGCAAAAATTATGATTTGGTATTTGCTAAACACAAAAATTTAATTAAGGAACTAATGCCAAGGGCAAGCAGGTCTTACGAAATCTTTGGTTTAGTTTTTGGGTTTGACTCCTAGCACCAAAATATTTTTAAAAAAAGTTTGTTTTACCGTTTTATTTATTGAGTTTTTCTATTTAAACCCCCCACTTTTCTTTGTTTACCATAATACTTAAATCATTAAGCTCTTAAGTTTTATTATTGTGTAAAAAAACAAAAAAGGTCATCCAACTTATTATGAATGATATCTAGTTGCAAACCATAGCTGCTTAAATAAGAATATGTCAATTGAAGGCTATGATAACCTAGGAAAATAGCTTTAATTGGTTTCACATTAAGTAAAGCCTCCAAACCAGACTTGAAATCTAAGTGAATGATATATAGTTGCAAACCATAGCTGCTTAAATAAGAATATGTCAATTGAAGGCTACAATCATACCGTAGGCATATCTATGGCTAAAATTTCTTTTAATACGCTAGTTTGTTTGATAATGGTAACTTACATATTAATTTAATTGTCAACATTTCTCTATCAAAACCTCACAATTTATTCTGAAATTTTTAATAATAATAAAATAATAGTGCTACACATTTGACAACAGTGTTTTTATCTCTTTAAGTAATATGAGGTTGAGGTGAACTTAGAGTGGTGAGGAGCAATAAAGCGGGGTGTGGAGTGTGAGGTTGATGAGTTTTTTATTTTATTTTTTTTGTTGGGTGCGTATTTAGGGGTAGTTTGGGAAGATAATGAGTTTTTTTTATAGAAATTGGGAAAATTTGAATTAGATGTTGGGATGAACTTAGAATATAGGATGAAATAGAGAAGTGTGGAGTTTAAATAGAAAAACTCTATTTATTTCTCCATCAGTGTGGAAGAAAAATAAATTTGAAAGACTTCTTGGGAGAGAAACATATGGGAAGCATAACTTTTAACAAACTAAAGGAGCTAGTGGGTATAACTTTTAGTTGGTTGAGCTCTTCCACTTTTATTCATGTGGGCAGAGATTTGAAATCCCTAAGCACCCAATGAATATTTGGGTAAATTCCCCTTCCCAAATCGCTTGTGCTAAAAAAACAAACCAAATGAATTTGAGATTTTAAAATACCAATAGATATAGCAATTACTAAGTTTTTTTTTTTAATCGTTAAATTTTTAATGGAAAATTTAATCATAAGGACATTTTAATACATGTATATATCCACTTCAACTAAAAGTAAGAAGAATAATAGAATATAACAAACATGTCTCACTAGATCTATAGTATAAAATCAATGTATATATTTTATGCATATAAACCCTAAACATCGCTTGAGAGAAAAAAAAAATCTAGAAAATCTCGTGTGATTTCACGCAAGTAGCTCAAGAGAAGATATTCTTTGAAACATAGGGCTAGTTTGGGAATGATTCTAGATAGGTCAAAATCACTCATGGAAAGAAACACCTCCCATGTGCTTCTCCATATAATCACTTTAAGAGCTCATTTGTGAGTGATTATGGATAGGCCAAAAAGCACTTATGTGAAGAATCACTTCTTTATACAATCACTTTAAGTGATTTTAAGTGATTTTATGGAGAAACACATGGAAGAAATTTGAGGATAAATCACTTATTAAAATCCCACGTGCTTCTCCCCATAATCACTTATTAAAATCACTTAGGCTTCGTTTGGTTCATGGAACAAATTTGAGGATAAATCACTTCCCATGCAATTTCCCAAGGGATGGGAAATGGAGATTCATTTATCATGTTTGGTAATCCTGGGAAAGTAACCAAGAAATACCACTTTATTTTCTTTAACATGTTTGGTTTGTGTAGGAATGAAAAACAAAGTTTGTTTAATTTTCCAAATATACTCAAATGAAATCAAATAAAAAAAGAATGCATTTAATGTTATATTGTAATTCTAAATTGTTAATGGGTACAATATGGTCATGAAAAATGTATATTTAATGTTGGCTCATTTTCTCAAACTTTCCAATGAGGTGGAAAACAAAACCCAAGGGGGGAGGAGGGCTTCACTTAACCTCATACTTTCCCATGTGCAAGACAACTATTTCCCATGTCTGGACTTACCAAACATGAGAAAGTAATTGATTTCCCATCCCCAAGTCTCCATTCCCATGAACCAAATGGGGGTCTTAAAGTGATTATATATGGAGAAAGCATATAGGGGGTGCTTTTCCTCATAAGTGATTTTGACTTATCCGAAATCACCTCCAGATGAGCCCTAAGGGCCCCGTTTGGTTCACGAAACGGATTTGAGGAAAAATCACTTCCCATGTCATTTCCTAAAGGATGAGAAATGGAAGATTTCTTTCCCACATTTGGTAATGCCGGGAAAGTAAATGAGAGATTTCACTTTATTTACTCTCTCATGTTTGTTCTGAGTAAGAATGGAAAACAAAGTTTGTATAATTTTCCAATTATACCCATATTAAATCAAATAAAAAAAGAATGCATTTAATGATACATTGTAATTCAAAATTGTTAATAGGGACAAAATGGTCATGAAAAATATGCATTGAATGTTTGCTCATTTTCCCAAACTTTCCCACGAGGAAGGAAAACAAAACCCAAGTTGAGAGAAGGGCTTCACTTTCCCTCTTACTTTCTCATGTGATAGGCAACCATTTCTTATGTCTGGACTTACTAAATATGGAAAAACAATTGATTTCTCATCCCCAAACCTTCTTTCCCATGAACCAAACCGAGCGTAAGTGATTTTAAGGAGAAACACATAGGAGGTGATTCTCCATAAAATCACCAAAATCACTTTTTTTTATAGAAAAGATTATAGAATCACTTTTAACAAACCACTTTTAACAAACCAAAGGAGCTAGTGACTATATGAAGAATCATTTATTTATTTAATTATTTTTTTTGTAGAAAAAATTATTGGTATTTTTAAAATCACTTCCAAATAAGCACGTTTGTGCATATATTTTGGTAGATATGGTTAGTTCATTTTCTCATAGTTCATGGATCAAAATGAACTATTTTAGTATGGTGGAGTAGTTGTGCTGTGATTTTGTGCTTTAATGTTTATTTTTTGTAAGAGGGGAAAAGGGCCACACACCCTAAGGTCAGCCACTAAAATCAAATATCACAATCATACAAGACCAATACAATGTAGATTGCATTATTTTATACACATAAAAAGTGTCACACATTTCATGCATGCATCAATCATCATATTTCTTTAATTCAAATTGATTTTTTATTTTTTATTTTGTCATTAATCTAATGATTTTACCTTGAGGGAAAATCAAAGTAATTCATGAATCATCATAACATCTACCACTTGAAAAAGTAAAAAAAGAAAAGAAAAGAAAAATGTTAATTTCACCTTATTTGTAGTTTTGTGTTCTCTCTCTCTCTCTCTCTCTCTCTCTCTCTCTCTTCTTCAGCATTCAGCAATTAGCCAAATAAGCCAACAAGCCGATTACCCTTTTTGCTCTCACAGCTTATTATTTTTTTGGGGGCTCATTTTCTCTCTCTCTCTCGATCTTCACGGCCTTTGCTCCCTCCTCCTCCTCACCTCATCGATCTCTCAAAAGAAAACTAGGGTTTCGACTTCGAACTTCAAAGCCACCGACCTCCCCACCCCTGCTCTCAAATCCCCACCTCTCGGCTTTGTCCCTGAAGAGGCCCTAGATTTTCTGCTGCTTCTTCTAGGGTTTACAGATCTAAGACAGCTCTTACTTCCCAGCTCTGCTTTCTACTTCTTCACCATGTTTTGGAAGCTCACTGCTCTCTCTGCCTCCTCGCCTGTAACTCTCTATCTTTCTCAATCTCTTTCATTTTAAAACCTCGTATTAGCTTCTTATTTTGAAATTACTGGTCTTCTGTTTGATCAATTTGCTGCTTATTCAGAAGTTTAATTGCTAATTATTTTTGTTTATGTTTCATGTCTAGCTGAGGGGCGTTTAATTTTTTTGTCTTATTGCAATTTACTTTTGACTGATCGGACTTAGCTGTATTAGTTTTCGAAATTGAATGAACAACTGGTTTTAGTAAGCAGTATTTTCCAGGATTTGTTTTTTTACTTTACAAGTGCCGTCTTTTATTAATCTAATTGTGATTAAAGTAGGTGAGCTCAAATTTTCTGAATTTGGGATATGTGGTTATCCTCTTCTTGCTTGCTGAGAGAACTTAAGGATATGTGATTACCCTCTGTTTGGTTGCTGAGAAAACTGAAGCATATGTGATTACCCTCTGGTTGGTTGCCGAGAAAACTTAAGGATATGTGGTTACCCTCTATTTGGTTGCTGCTCACTGTAGCAGCTTCTAATTCCTATGTACTGCGTTTTATTATTTTCTTTACGAGGGGTACTGCCTTTTAATATTTGGCCAGCTATAAACATGAGTAACAGTGTTCGACTGTTGTAGTTTCAAGTAACACAGGTTTCTTAGCTTACTACTGCAGGATTTTTATTCTTATGCCCGCTAATTGTTATTGTTGGTTTCTCTTCTGCTTGTTCTCCTTTACAGGTGGAGTCGGTGCTAGACAAGGACAATTTTACACTGGATGAGCTTCTGGATGAAGAAGAAATTATCCAAGAATGCAAAGCTTTAAACACTCGTCTCATTAATTTGTAATGTCTCGTTGTTTTCCTCTGTAGGGCTTGTACTGTTCCGCATATTATCAACTTCCCTATTGTATATATTATAAGTCAATACCAGAATTTGTTCTTTTTCCTTACAATTTTCTTGAATTTGTGAAGAAATGAATTGTACATGATATCTTGTATAATATGGAACTTGATTGTGGATGATACATTGATACCCTTGTGTAAGTTTTTGTTTTCAGTTTAAGGGATAGAGCCCAGGTGGAGCAATTATTGCGTTATATTGTTGAAGAACCTCCTGAGGATGCTGAAAGCAAACGAGCCTTCAAGTATTGTTCCATCTTGACAAAGATTTACTTTTGACCTTTTTTTTTTACACTTATATTCTAATGTTCAAACTCCAAACCTTTTTGGATTTTTATTTTTGTTGGTCTTGCTTCTGATTATTTGAGTAAACCTGTTTCATGATTTAGGTTCCCTTTCATTGCTTGTGAGGTTTTTACATGTGAAATTGATGTTATTTTGAAGACTTTGGTGGATGAAGAGGAGGTAATCATGACCACATGCTATATTTGAATGAGGAAGTTGGATGTATAAAATCTTGTTTGGTATTGATAAATGCTTATTGTGTGCTTGCAGCTAATGAACTTACTTTTCTCCTTCTTGGAACCAAATCGTCCTCATAGTGCCCTGCTTGCTGGGTATTTTAGCAAGGTATTTTTTTTATGATACTGGTAACCTTTTGTCCTACTTGCTAATCTCAAAACGGGTGTCTTGATCCACTTTTTTTTTTTTGGCAACTTTAGGTGGTTGTATGCCTTATGATACGAAAGACAGTCCCACTTATGAATTATGTTCAAGTAAGTAACTTTTTAACCTCATCCTTATATTGTATAACTTTAAGTTTCTGCCAATTTTTTTTTTTTTAAATTTTTATATCAATTGCATGAATGCATGACCAGATACTTGGACCTATTGCCTCTTTACATTGCCAGCTTTAGCATCTATAACCCACATTTATTTGATTGCCATGGTTACCTTTGTTTGTTGGGCCTGCTTCCGTTGTAGAAACTCCCAGTAGAAGTGAGAGTCTGTTGCTGAAAGTTTAAATCAATATTATCTTTCCAGCCAACCGTGACCCTTGATGCCAAAATTTGTGTTGTTCCGGCATTAATTATTCTTTAATAAAACACCAGCATATTCTGACAATTTAGCTCTTGAAGTAAATCAAGATTTAAAAAAAAAACACGGAGATTATGCCTAGTGGTTTGGATTATTCTCTGTGTTTGAAGTAATTCCTAATGTTTGGTCTTGTTTAATATCTGAAAGTCCTATGCTTCTTACACACAATTTGGAATTGGGCTGTGCCAAAAATGAGCTACTTGCCTATGACAATTCTTCCATTGACTGTTGTTTTAGAAAAAAATTTCGAGGCCACTGTTTTAGCTGAGAAATATAGGTGTTATCCCGAAATCCATCTTTTGTTTATTCGTGTAAATGTTGTTGATTACTATCATTGTTGTTTACAGGCCCATCAGGATGTTTTCCGCCAGTTAGTTGATTTGATAGGAATTACATCCATCATGGAGGTAATTAAGAATAAAATTTTCAGAATCAAGTTCAAAGTTTTTCAGATGCTTGTTTGTAGTTCAATCTGAGGTGTTTTCATGGTACAGGTTTTGGTTCGACTTGTTGGTGCGGATGACCATGTGTATCCCAATTTTATAGATGTGATGCAATGGTTAGCTGAAAGTAATCTGCTAGAAATGATCGTAGATAAATTGAGCCCTGCTGTAAGTCGGAAGATTATACTCTTGTTTATCAGTATAATTTTTTTTTTCAGTCATTCTACATATTTATGGAACATATTTGTTTAATGAATACTTAGTTATGCACTTGTAGCATCCATAGCCATTATGCATATCCCAGGCTACATTTTGTTTTCTTTTGTCATTCTGGTCACAGTACCTTAGAGAAACCATATATGTTAACTAAATAACCTAATGGAGATTTTTTATTATTTGAATGCTCATATGTCTTGTGTATGTCCACTTTTGAGGTGGATTTCCTCTGTGCACTTCTTTAGATGTTACATAAAGGTGCAGCCTCTTGGATCCAGAAACCATAGTTGAACAGAGAATTGGGAAGTGTTGCATACTTTGTCACCTTAACTGTATGCCTTTGGCCTTTCTAGCTGGAGTTCTAAATGATTTTTATTGTTTTTGGTAAGAATTGATAATGAAAGCGAGACTACTGTGATAGACTTTTAAATAATTAAATGGAGAATATACTAAATGGTAACTCATAAATGTTCATCAGGTTAAGAAGTTTGGAACAAATGTTAAATAACTTAGCTCATTAGCAGCCCTGGTGCATATTGTACATCTAACAACTTCCTTTTACTTTTGGATCAGAATTCTCCTGAAGTTCATGCTAATGCAGCTGAGACACTTTCTGCTATAACTCGAAATGCCCCATCAGCCCTAGCCAACAAACTTTCTAGCCCAAGGTTTGTAATTGGAGCACTTTTTGGTTGGTTTTGAGTTATTACGTTTCTATATATTCTTTATGGGCAATGGTTTTGAGTTCTTAAATAATTCATATGCAGTTTCGTTGCAAGGATATTTGGTCATGCACTGGAAGATTCACATTCGAAGTCTAGTCTTGTAAACTCGCTTTCTGTTTGTATCTCTTTGTTGGATCCGAAAAGATCAGCAGTTTCTTCTCCCTTGTTCCATTCTTTTCGGAGTCAACACATGTACGAGTCTCCAATCCCTGTTAATCCAGACACTGTCAGTGCAATGCTGCCAAAACTCGGTGAGTGTGCAATTATATCTTGCCATGATTTTTTCAAACTACTGAAATTTACATTTCTGTAGCTGCATAGCATGTAAAACTAATTTTTTTTTTTGGGTCTATTTCATTCAGCTTACATCATTGTTTCAGTTTTTCAATTACATTTTCCAACAACAATTTGGAATCTCCATGCTGCTTGTAAATTTTCAATGTAACATGGCCTTTTGTAGCTACTTGAAAGTAGGAAGGGGATAGTGTAGGTCCATGAAAGGTAGAGGTAAACTGATTGAACCTCAGAGCGGACAAAGCTTTGGCTTATGACAAGGCTCATATAATAAGGTGAAAAATATTGCCGTGTCCGGGGAGTGATATATCATATTTGAACAAAATCTGAGGGCTATTAGGATTAATCAGCGGAGTGATACTTTTTCTCTGTCATTGTTGCAAGTCTTGCATTATATTACAGCTGCCTTAAAAGGAACAGAAGAGTTGTTTCTTCAGTATGATTTCAAGATTTAAAGTTTGGTTGTCCAGGTGACTTGCTTATGCTTTTGAATGTGTCAACGGATGAGAAAACACTGCCGACAACATACGGAGAGTTGAGGCCTCCACTTGGAAAGTATCGTTTAAAGGTTGGTATTTTGTTTTTTTTTTTCATTTGGCTTGTGTGAGATAGTTTATTCTCCTTTTTTACCTCGATTGGAGTTAAGACTAGTATTCTGGCTGTTGTTAATGTAATAAATTGTTGACAAATTTCAGAATTTAATTCGGTGCTGGTAGAAATTATTTTTTTATTTATAAGAAATTATGTGTCAATTACTTTTCCACTCTAGATCACAGAAAGCGAAAATTGTTAATTATTGGATATTAGAACTGACAGTGTCAATTGCCATTTTAACTGTTCTGCAATTTATTTCAGATTGTGGAGTTCATTGCTGTTCTATTGAGATCGGGTAACGAAGATGCAGAAAAGGAATTGGTTAGCTCGGGAACCATCCAACGGATCATTGATCTTTTCTTTGAGTAAGCTGTTGCTTCAATTTATTTTATTTTATTTTGAGATAGTTATTGGATATCTAGATTCCTCTCTCTCTCTCTCTCTCTCTCTCTCTCTCCCCCCCCTGAGGATAGCTTGCCAAGAGACATGTTCTTCTCTTTTGTTACACTGAATGATTTACCTGTTCATAGTAACTTAATGGTTTGATCTAATTAATGCAGGTACCCCTACAATAACTCATTGCACCATCATGTAGATAGTATCATATCGTCATGTTTGGAAAGCAAGAGTGATGCTATTGTTGATCATCTTCTTCGAGAGTGTGATTTGATTGGGAAGTTTCTCCAAACAGATAAACATCCTCTTCTATCTAGTGATACTAGCAAGGTAGAGAGATTCAGTAACTGGATAAATGAATGCTTGAATGTGGGCTACTTCTTAAATTTCTGACTGTTGTGGCCAAACATTAAATGCTCAACATGCTAGATATTGTTTATAATGCCTTTAATTCCTTGTTGGATGAGGTGTAATGTAATAGAAAATAGAGCATGCTTAACCTTAAATGGAGTTTGGATTTGTGCAATAGCATGTAGTTATATATATTGATGATTACCTATACTCGGCCGTTGATTTTATTTCATGCTCTGATAGTTTGAATTTTGCCTTGTTATGTAGCCAACGGTACCTGCTGCTGGTAAATCGGCACCACGGGCAGGAAACCTGGGACACATTACACGAATTTCTAATAAGCTCATTCAGTTGGGAAGCAGCCAAAGCCGTGTTAAGGCATGCCTTCAGGTAGGTTTCAGGTTTAAACTTTGAATTGCTATAAGCATACATAAATGTTCACAACTTCTCAAAATTGTGATTTTAACAATGATTGTATCTGATCTTTTGTAACTGTTATATTAAGCTTCTCTAATTTTTTCACCTTTACCTCTCTATTATTGGCAAAACTATGAACATTAGTGCTACTTGAGTGGGATGTTAGTCTTCTTAGTGGCTAATATTTATCTTTAAAATTCTTTGTAAAATAACATTGCTTTGCTGGATCTCTAGGAACATAGCGAATGGAATGAGTGGCAGACTACAGTTTTGCAGGAGCGCAATGCAGTTGAAAATGTTTATCGATGGGCTTGCGGGTATGCTGTTGTGCCATATATCTGCTTTGCAATGCACATTTGTCAAGTATGATTAGGGGCCATTATGAATAAATTACTGTGTTCTGGTTTATATAGCACTCAATCCAAAGTAATGAATTTAACGGTTGGGTTTAAAATAAGGTGTTAAAGATACCTACTGTGATGGTGCGTTTTGCTTCTTTTAGGGACAGAACTGGTTGTCAAGCCTTATTAAAACGGTCAACTTAGTTAACCATTCTATACATTGATTTTTTTAGTTGGATTTGATCTTCAACTTCTGTTTTGTTTCTTCTTATTATGCACAGCCGCCCAACTGCTTTGCAAGACAGGACGAGGGATAGTGATGACGACGACATGAATGACAGAGATTATGATGTAGCAGCTTTAGCAAATAATCTAAGCCAGGCTTTTAGATACAAAATATATGGGAATGAGGACGCAGGAGAGGTATCTAGCTGGGTGCATTGTATTTATTAGTTTCAGCTTTTTGTCATTTTTTAATTTTCCTGGGGGGTAAGGGGATAGAATAGCTTCGCCCGGGAAATTCATCCCCTTACTCTTGTTTTTGGTTCCTCCATTTGTTATTGTTGGATGAATGTTTTGAATTCTTTGCATTGCAGGACCATGGAACTCTAGATCGAGATGACGAGGTAATTAGTTTGGTCATTTCTACCACTGATGTCTTTCCATAGTTTCATGTATTGAGCTTGATGGTAACTATTTTTATTTTAACATGAATAAGCTCTGGATAAAGCTCTGAGGCAGAAACATGATAAACCATGAAAACATGTTTTAACTTTTTCCTTTTTCTTTCTGTAAAAGTAAATATTTGGTTTAATTGCATCCTGAAATGAGTTGGTTTGATTTGTAACATACAGGATGTCTACTTTGACGATGAATCTGCTGAAGTAGTCATATCATCCTTGCGGCTTGGTGATGACCAGGGAAGGTGAGTATTTTGGTTTTTATATCAAGGAAAACAAACTCCGTATGCCACCAGTTTAGGTTTAGTGAAAATACATTGTATGCATGGTCTATAATGATTTGCAACATTTTCCAAACTCTGTATAGCCGCTAGCGGCTGGACTTCCCAACCCAAAAACCCAAAATATCCACAAGAAAAATGAAAAAAGAGATGTACTAAAACTTTAATTATGTACACAGTAATGACAATAATTTAACATGGTTCAAATGGTACAAGACTCCCACACAATACAGAAAAGGATACCAATTAGTCTCCAGGCTTATAGGTTGAATCTGATTCAATATACTAAATACCGAAGAGATTTGACTTTTGTCTATACAATCTGGAAATTCTATATATATATATATATATATATCAGTCCCCTTCTATTGAGGGACACCCTTTAGGGTCCCTTCGAAATTTTTTTCAACGATCCAAACCATCTATTTTTCACATCTTCATTCAGAGATCATCCTTGCAAACAATCATGCAAATTGAAAATCATTAAGGCATCTAATTGAGACCAACAAAATCAATGAACATGGTGCTTCAAGAAAGTACTTCAATTTCAATAATTTAATTGAATGGTCAAATGATATCGGATTCAAGTGATTTTTTGTAGAGATGGTCTTTGAATGAATATCTACAAAATAGAAATACAATTAGGAGTGGGCCCTACAAGGGTCTCTCAAACAAGCTTATTTGAGTCTCTCTCTCTCTCTCTCTCTATATATATATATATATATATGATAAATTTTCATTTGTCAAATAGTCTAGTATTTATTTTCATTTGTCAAATAGTCTAGTATTTTGTCAAACTATGAATTAGGGTTGATATGGTGTGGAGTCATGTCTGAAGTCACTTTCCCAACTGAATTTGACAAAAAAAAAACATGCAACAGTTTCTGTATATATGTTCTTGTAGTGCCTGAAATGGTTGGCAATGATTTGTCATGAATTTTCTATCTCTAGTTCTGGCAATGATGTCTTCACAATGTTGTGCATCATAAGTGTAGCTGTAGAATCAATTATGTAATGGCGATGCTGAATGGTATTAATCCTGAATGCAGCAGTTTATTTACAAATTCCAACTGGTTTGCATTCCAAGATGATAGAATGGGTAATGCACCAGTGGGCACATCAGAGATGGAGGAAGTAAACTTGAATGGGACTGCGAATGGTGGTAATAGCAGTAGTGATGATGAGGTTGTGGTAGGGGAGGATGATGAATTGGCCGGAAGTAAAGACTCTGTCGATGGCACATCCACTTCCAACAAAAACCTTATGAATGGATTTAATGGGAACAGTGGAAACATGAACCCAGATGGTGAGAACGCAAGTGCCTCCCATGATATGGGTGGATTCTTCAGATTTGAGGCAACTGACAATGAGGATTTGTTTGGAGACAGGCCTTTGCCCGAATGGGTGGGATGGAGTGAATCATCAGATTTGCAAGTCGGTGGTGCAAGTATAAATCCATTTGAGGATCATGATGACTCAGATGTCAATCCTTCGAGTCATACCGAGGTAGTGGCACCTGATGCTAGTTTGCCTTCAAGTGGAGAATTTGCTCTTTCAAATGGCTCTCCCTCCTCCACTGCTTCTACTGCAGGGTCGCCGGGTAGTGATGGGAACCAACGATCAGCTGCAGTGCCATCATTATTTGAAGAGGATGTTGAATTTGTTGGCGTCGAACTAGAAGGTACTGAGAAGGCTATGGAGCAGGCTCTTAAACAGGGAATAGTAGGGGAGGCAGGGCCGTTGAAGAAAAACATTGTGCCAAAGGTGCCAGAAAAGGACAACTCCGACGATGGTGGGCCTGCAAATAAGGAGTTCAATGATGCAAATTATTGGAGGGTTGATCAGGAGGTTGCTGTTTTGGAGTAAATGGTGGGTTGATCCTGCTTAAGGCTGTTCAAATCTGAAACTGGGTACAACAGCAGTGGACCCCATTTTCCGGATGGCAGGGTGCCAGCGGCCTATGCAGCAGCAGCGGGAGGTCATATGTACAGTATATTTTTGTTTCGACATGGGATCAGATGGTAGGTTGTGTTATGGTTATTTGCTGTTTACTTATTGTTACTCATTGTTTATTATTTAAGTTTTTTTTTTTAATCTTTGGTTTCGTTCTGATACTGATAATGGGATTTTCCCAAAATCCAAAATATTTAGTTTCGTTTCTGGCTGGAATCATTCTTAATGTGGTATCTTTCATTTGATGAATCTGGACCCGTTACCTATAAATTGGTTAGGTATTATTATTCTATACATATCTACCGCAGTTTTGATGATCAGTGCAGTGCCTTTTCACGCTCTTGATATTTTTTCTTATTAGCAGGCAAAGTGATTGAATATGTTGTCTGTCTGCCTTCTGGGTTTGGTGATTTAGAAATTTCACGCATGTGAATTAACATTCATAAACAATTCTGACCGCAACTCTAAAGCACCAAAGTAACTTAAGGGTTATCTAAGCACATAAAAGAACGGGTTTTTATTTTATTTTTTGGGTAGAAAAGATTGTTCAAGGTTGAGGGTAACATTTCAATGTTTAAAAATTAAATCCTGACAAAAACAAAAACTGTTTAAAAATTAGATGCGAATATAAAAAATAGAAAAGAAAA
Source organism: Prunus mume (assembly GCF_000346735.1). The sequence continues at coordinate 22,080 of NW_007362740.1, forward strand.
GAAAAAAATTAGACGCACAAATTCAAATGGCTTATATGCTAGTTTAGTCTTTCAGGGGTGTATTTGCCGAATATTTTGGGGAAGCCTGTGGCTCTCCCAATCCTTGTGTCATACTTCTTCTCTGTGTCTCTCTCTTATGACATGGCTAATCACGTAATAAAAGAGAGGTTATGAAACAAATTGAAGTTTTTGTCCCAAATTAGAGGGCCCGACTTTATAAATAATAGTAGTGAAGTTTTTTTCTTCCACTTTATGTGTTTACTTATAAGCCTAGTTAGTAAAATACGGAACAAAAAGTAACGAATAAAATACGTATGTGTTTTATTCGGTAAAATTTTGGCAAGATACAACTGAAAAGTGAATATAATATTTTAAATATAATATATTTGAATATAATATGTAAATAATACATGAATTTTGTATGTATTATTCAAAATTTTGTAAACGTGAAAAATAAACACGTGTATTAAACGTGAAGAATATGTACGTACGTATATAATACATGCATTGTGTGTTCTTTTTAAAAAAATGTGTATTTTATCGAGTCTTTAAGACGTGCAAGAAAAATGAAAGTACTATTAAAAATACATACATACTAGTATAATACGAGTATTAAACGAGAAAATGCTAAATTCTTTATACAAGTAATAATTCTAGAAAAGTAAAAAATCAAAATGGGACAATAGAGACTCGGGTAATGGCCTAATAGTACTAAATAATGCTCTAAACTACTCTTATCTATAAACCAAAAATAGGGATTTTTTTTTTAAAAAAAAAAAAATCCCCAGTATAGCCGCGCGGCTATAATATTTATTAAAATAGTATTTTTCCGTTTAGTAAGAAAAACAGTATGTTGCTCTGTAATCCGATATAACACGTGGCTGCTGTGCTGAAGTGAATATGGTATTACAAGTATTTTGCTCAGTCTAAGGCGAAAAGACGAAGATACCCTCCGTAGGACATTGTAGAACGTTCAAGAGAGGCCCAACTCCCTCATATTTCAGTTGTTTAGCGCCTCTGCAACTCCATGGACAACCAATCCAGAGAAACTCGGGATAGGGGTCAGGGGCCTGAGGGCTTGAAACCTTGCAGAAGAAGAAGAAGAAGAAGATGATCGAGGTGGTGCTGAACGACAGGCTGGGAAAGAAGGATCGGGTGAAATGCAACGAGGACGACACCATAGGCGACCTGAAGAAGCTGGTGGCTGCCCAGACGGGGACCCGAGCGGATAAGATCCGAATCCAAAAGTGGTACTACATTTACAAGGATCACATCACTCTCAAGGATTACGAAATCCACGACTGCATGGGCCTCGAACTCTACTACAACTGAAACTCATCAATTCAGTTCTACGTACGTACATACGTCGTCGTTTCTTTTCTTTGCTTAAGGGCGTCGGTGGCAATTAATTAACTAATTATGTCATTGTTTATTGTTAATTGTCATTTTTGGGTAATTAATTTGATGGCTAATTGTTGTTGGGCAGCAATCAGATATTGCTTGTTCTGTTTTGGCTTTGCAGATTGTGGGTTGTGTTTTTCATTTTATGATATGATCTGCTTCTTCAAGAGATTAAGGCCCCGTTTGGGATTGCTTTTTTTGGCCAAAAATCT
>NW_007362741.1:0-18838 GCF_000346735.1 Prunus mume
AAAAAAAAAAAAGGACGTCTATCTCCCATTTGCACCAAAAAGAAATTGTATGAATTTATCGTGAGAATTTAGGGCTGAGCTGAATGACGAGATTTCGGTGACAAATCTTTAAACCAATGGAAATATATAATTAGCATCGCCTTTTTAAGACGAACCACCGATCACCGACAAAGTAATAATTAATCTCCCAGCAAAAATAAAAATAAAATTAAATAAAAGTATGACCTAGGAAATTAAGATGACGTTGGTTTTTTGTACAGAACAGATAACGTTACAGACAAAACGTTGGGGCTAGCAGGCTGGGTCGCTGTACACGTGTGCTGGAATGGAACTTGTATCCTATGAAAAAGAAGTAAGTGGGGAAGCTTCCTGTGGGGCCCGGAGTGTCCAACCTGGCCCCCAAGTGTTCTTGGATTGCTGTGAGCCGTAGGATGCAAGTAGGACCCAGAATTGCAGGATCATACTGTGGCCCGTGGTGGAGAGATGCTTTTTGATTTGGAAGCAAACAAAGCACATTGGAATTATTCCAAGAGCCATGGCATATGCCCATTTACAAATTACATGTACAAACAAATGTGTTTATGATTATTTGTTAATTTCCAAAATATTACTATTATTTTCTTTTTAATTTTCCTTCTCCACTTTTAAATAATCATAGCATGGTACTAAAATCACGTGGAATAACTCGTCTACATATTACAATGTAAGAAGATATTTATTAATATTATACTCTAAAGTGAAAATATTTTAAATATATCGATCATATTTTAATATCATACAATAATTTCACATTTTTGAGAAACATCAAATCAACAATTCAATGGCCCTTACAAACTTAGCTAATGGAAAATTATCTTTCAAAGAAAAATGATTACGATAATAATACCTACCAAACAAAAAGATGTCAAAACCTGCCATTCAACCAGATGGATTTTAAAGGTGAATGGTAGCAGGTGATCCTTTACACTTTCTCCATCCAGGGCTAGAAAATAATAATCAATTGGACTTTCCTTTACTTTTATGGTTTGTCCAATCAAGTTGTTGCAGCATTGATTTATCTTTAGTTCATAAAAATAATATAGTATAATTTTATTGGAACCCCATTATTTGCTCTTTGCGCCCCATACTAATTTTAAACATGAATAACATGTTTAACCATTGTACATAATTACCGTTAAGGACAAAAAAATTTAAAATAAAAATTAAATTTGCTTACTATACCCCACATATGTTCCCATAACCTAGTTAGACTTTTTTCTCAAACTGTCATGTTCCTACAACCCTAATAAGGTTTATACGCTTATAATGGTGAAAAAATATCTCGTATTTATTCATGAAGGGTGAGACTGAAGTTAAAGAGGCTTCGAATGAGGTATGAGTTTATTTTTTGGCATTTTTCAAGTTTAGGATTTCATTATGGTCACTGGTTGCGTTCAGTACACTAGTACTGAACGCGATAGGTAAATTCGGTAGGATGCCACCGAAATATTATATCTTTTTTGGTTGTGTTTGACCGACCATTAACTTAAGATGCAATGGAGATCCACTATAACGTGGAACGGTGTTCGGTGGTGTATTACCGAATTTTTACCTACAATTCAGTGGCAATGAACTGAAATATATTTATTTTTTCAATAATTTATTGTCGACCACAAATTCAATGTAAACTATTTTGACCTTATTCCCATTGAATGAACAAAAACAAGGTGACACCCTTCAAATAGATGACACATCATCCAATGTAATGGTCATCTCACCAAAAGGCATGTGAAAGATGTTTGTTTCGGGATGCCACCTCTCAATGAAGGTAGATACAACAATCTTATCTTTATTATGATAAGAACACCTAATAAGTTGTTCTAATCTAGACCTCTGAATGTATTATTTGAATATACCATTATTTGGATTAGCCCACCAATTCCACTAACGAAGGGTAGATGTCTTCGACATGCACCTAAGGTGCTTACGTTCCTAGTAAAAAACAATATTAAGTATGAACTCAGTAATGAATTCGGTAGATGATCACTGAAACAAGAAACGAATTCAGTAGACTATCACTAAAAACAGAAACAAATTTGGTGGACTACCACCAAAAAATTGAAACATATTCGGTAGATTACTACTGAAAAACGTAAATACATTCGGTGGACAGCCATTGAAAAATGAGAACAAATTCGGTGGACTACCATTGAACAAGGTAAAGATTTCGGTGGGGTTTACACAAGTAAGTTAAGGAATGGATTAGGGCAATTTAGGAATAAAAATGAGGTATAGTGAGTAATTTTAAATTTTACTAAAATTCTGTGGAGTGTAAAGAGAATGTGGAGTGCAAAGAGCAAATTTTGGGGTGCCAATAAAATCACCTTAATTTTATAGCTCAAATTGTTGGAATATTTTACAATTGTCTGCACTCACAAAACAAGTGCAAGTGGCTAAAAAATGAGTGTTAAAATAACTTCTCATAAGAAAGGGGATTGTAGTTCAAGTGATTAAGAGCAATTATCTTTAGTTGCCATCATATTTTGAGCTTGAATTCCCACCTCCCTCCTCTCCATTGAAGGACTTAGGAATTTTTTAACGAATGTGCAATTTTGAAAGGCTAAAAGTTTTATTAAAAAATTTAAAATAAAAAAATATTATGAATCAGTTTGAATTATATTCGAACTTACTTTGGAAGTTTGATCGATACAATGTTTTCTTTCTTGGCACAAGACTTAATCGATGAATCAGTTTTTATAAAAGATTGGAGTTCTCCAAAAATAAAGAAAATAAAGAAAATAAACAGATTTGGTGGAGGAGTCGTAATTTTTTTATATAATGAATTTGATGATCTTATAAACTTGGATTGGCGAGGACGGGAAGAATCTCTCAAAAAAGGACTTTCTTTTTTTAAAGGTAAATCTCTTTAATACTAAAGGAGTTTCGTCCTTCTCATTCTACACTCTGATATTGATTCTCAAAGTGGGCATCCTCCAGCTGGGTCTCTAGTGTTATGTTTCCTATTTAGATCGGTTTACTATATACTAAATTATATTATGTTTTAATAAGAGTTTAAATTAGGTTATACCTTGAGACCCAAAACCTGGTGGAATAAGGAAAGGTTTTGAAGCCTATTAAGGGGTCCTATTTATTTCCTTTTTGCGTGAACCGTTGCTTGGTGGGCTTGGAAGATTAGTCAAGTCGGGCCTTGGTGATGAATAGAGATGACTTGACCTAGCCCTATATAAGATTAAGGCCCTGCTCTCATCAGACACGTTCTCTAACCCTAATCTTACCACAAAGAGAGAGCTGAAACATATTCTGAGAGAGAGCATAAGTCTTGAGCCGTTCCTGTTCTTGCTGGGATTGTTGTTGCTGCGATTGAATAAGTTCAGAGGTCGTGTACTCAAGAAAGATGGTGCAAGGTATGTCTTTACGTATTGCAGATTGTGTGAAAGATCATGAACACGCATATAAAGAAATCTAACAGTTGTTATCAAAGCACATGGTTATTCGCACACACTGAAATTATTTTCCAAGCATGCCTATTACAATTTCTTATATGTTTATGCCATGATGAGTTTTTTGTTATGTTTAAAATTTGAAGATGGATTAAACATGTTTTTTTCTTCTTCTAAATATCAAGAATATTAAAGAATCTGGAAGAGCATGTTTTATATTGATTTTTCATATCTTCAAAACTTTAAACACCTTTTTGACCTACCAGATGATTTTAAAACCCTAAAAATACCCATATGTCACAGCAAAGCTATGAGTTGTGTTAATTGGGTCATTCCCTATTCATAAAGGTATTTTGCATAAAAAAAGGGACACCAAAAACCCCTAAAACACTGTTCACGGCAGATATTACTATTCACTGCAATTTAAGGTTTTCTCTCTTGAACTGTGTTTGTTTGGTTATTTTATGAGCTAGATAGGCGTTTGTCTTTGTTATGAGAATCGACAAATTTTTCATAACAAAATCAAACATAAATACTCAAACCCCAAAGAAATAACCAAAATTACATCATACCTAAATTACTTGATAAGTTTCTTCAACAAGTAGAATCTCTCATGTAATTTGTTTATGATGGCACAAGATAACACGTAATTTGTGTAAGCTATAAAGTAATCTCTTTCCACAAAGGTGTGATACTTAATTAAGGAAGCTTGCATATGTTATTTGTTAGTTTTGTGAATAAAGTTAAATGGAAAAGCTATTTTCTCTTAACAAATTGAGAATTGGTTTCTTGGAAAGTAATTATGCTTTCTTTTGCAAATCCTTACGGCTTTAAACACTTCATCAATCAATTTCTCGCATATTGAAAGATTCACTGAATAAAACTTCAAAATATGAACGTTTAATTTTGAAGTTATTCTCGGAATGAATGAGATCGTTTATGATCTCACTCATGATTATATTTCATTCAAGCTAGCCATTTCACGTATGTATTTTGTAGTACAACTCCTAGAGCTTAGGGAAAAGGAAAAGTATATGGCATTTAATAGGTGTCACTCGTGTCAAATTGTCATGAATGGAATTCTAGTAAAGAATATAGTGGAGCTAATTAAGAAGAAGAAGGAAGATGAGCTGGAGCAAAAAAGGGTTAAGGCAGCGACGTCGTCGACTTATGAAGGACCCATAAGGATATAGACTGCTACAAAGGACAGTCTCAGAAATCTCAGGATCGTTGTAAAGCTCGTTGTATGCGCTTATGGGAGATGACAAAACATCAATAAGCTACTTCAATACAAGAATCTCCTAGTGCAGTCTATGAAACCTACGCCCTAACCTGAATCACCTACTAAGATTTTCAGTACCACCACTAACAGTGAGATAGTGGTACTTGACCCGTTCCCTGCTAGGGAGAACAACACTTTCATGGCAACATGTTGTGACAAGGAGGATTAGATAGCTAGCTGTTATTTTCATTAGATATTATTGGAGTAGTTGATTTTAAGTTGGATTCAGGATTTATTTTAAAGTTGGATGATGTAGTTTCAGTACCCTAAATAAAGAAAATTTAATTTCTATTTCAAGATTTTTAAGACTTGGTTTCATTTTGGATTCAATAAAGATGTTTTTGTATCTCATAATTCAAAGACAATAAAGATGGATTATATTCTCTCAATTACAATAAAGATCGTTAAGTTTTAAATGTTGAAACGTTTAGGGCACATTTCAAAAGAGAAAATGAAAATTCTTGTAAAAGAACAAGTCTTGCCACCACTGCTTTTCAGTGATGACGAAATTTGTATTGAATGTGTTGAAGGAAAACTCACTAAGACTAAAAGGAAAGGTGCAATTCGCAGTAGTGATCTTTTAGAAATCATTCATACAAATATTTGTGGACCATTCCCTAATCAAACAATTGATGGAAATCGTTATTTCATCACATTTATAAATGACCATTCTCTTTTTGGTTATCTATATCTCATAGTACAAAAGTCTCAAGCTTTTGAAATGTTCAACAATTTTCAAACTGAAGTAGAAAAGTAACTTGAGAAAAAGATCAAAATTGTGAGGTCAGACATAGGGGGTGAATATTATGGATGTTTGATGAAGGGGAAGACGTGCTAAACTTTTTTTACTAGGTATCTTCAAGAAAATAGAATAGCTGCTCAATACACAACGCCAGTAATTCAGCAACAGGATGGTGTGGCTGCGAGAAGAAATCGAACTTTGAAGGACATGGTTCTTAGGAAGATTTCTAAAAACTTATTTGCCTACGCTTTTTTAGAGAAGCGATCAAAACAGCAAACTACATACTTAATAGAGTGCCTAGGAAGTCCGTGCCTAAGACACCTTTCGAAATTTGGACTACCAAAAAAGCTAGCCTGCGACATCTTCATGTATAGGGTTGCAAAGCTGAAGTTAGAATCTATAACCCTTAAGAGAAGAAGCTTGATCCTAAAATGATTTGCTGCCACTTTATTGGTATTATACCCTAAAGTGAAAATATTTTAAATATATCGATCATATTTTATTATCATACAATAATTTCACATTTTTGAGAAACATAATCAACAATTTAATGACCCTCGTTAACTTAGCTAATGGAAAATTATCTTTCAAAGAAAAATAATTACGATGATAATACCTACCAAACAAAAAGATGTCAAAACCTGCCATTCAACCAAATGGATTTTAAAGGTGAATGGTAGCAGGTGATCCCTTACACTTTCTCCATCCATGACTGGAAAATAACAATTAATTGGACTTTCTTTTGCTTTTATGGTTCGTCCAATCTGGTTGTTGTAACTTGTAGCATTGATTTATCTTTAGTTCATAAAAATAATATAGTATAATTTTAAAGTTCAAATGGTTGGAATATTATACAACTGTCTGCACTCAAAAAACAAGTGCACGTGGCTAAAAAATGAGTGTTAAAATAACTTATCATAAGAAAGGGGATTGTAATTCAAGTGATTAAGAGCAATTATCTTTAGTTACCATCATATTTTGAGCTTGAATTCCCACCTCCCTCCTCTCCACTACCGGACTCGGAATTTTTTTAACGAATGTGCAATTTTGAAAGGCTAAAAGTTTTATAAAAATAATTAAAATAAAAACATATTATGAATCAGTTTGAATTACATTCAAACTTACTTTGGAAGCTTGATTGATACAATATTTTCTTTCTTGGCACAAAATTTAATCGATGAATCAGTTTTTATAAAAGATTGGAGTTCTCTAAAAAAAATGAAGAAAATAAACAGATTTGGCGGAGGAGTTGTAATTTTTTTTTTAAAAAAATTGAATTTGATGATCTTATAGACTTTGATTGGTGGGGATGGGAAGAATCTCTAAAAAAAGGACTTTCTTTTTTTTAAAGCAAAATATTTTCTTCTTTTTTAAAGCAAAATCTTTTTAATACAAAAGGAGTTTCCTCCTTTTTATTCTACACTTTGATATTGATTCTCAAAGTGGGCATCCTCCAGCTGGGTCTCTAGTCTTTCTCATTCTCATGTATTCACTTTCACTTTCAACAAAGAGGTTTCAAGCAATCCTTGGCAGCTCAGCTCGCTTCTCACCTTAGTTAGATAGTCCTATTTTTTTTAGGAAGAAGGAAATAAATCTAACCTTCATTTTCAAGTTTCAATCTTTCTAGTGGACAAGCGAGTTTCTGTCTTACTTAAGTAAGCTCCCATCAAATGTAATTTATTATTCTTAGGTGAAGGGGAAGAACAAGCAGTGAAATAGTAATAGGAAATGAGACTTCTTTTTCCCCGATCCAAAACAACTTCGTTTTGGCCAGAGATTTTAATATATATATATATATATAAGCGCACAACGCAACGCAGCTGCTCAACCAAGGAAAGCAAGCCTATGAGGTCTTTTGTCGAACATGTGGAGTGCACAACCAGACTGAGCGGAGGTGCAACTTTCTGACACCTACAACACTTTCTCCAGTGAGAGGAGGTGCAATTGTACCTCTTTGCGCCTTTGTAGGTCCGCCACTGCTCCTCTCTCTCCCAAGTTCTCAAGCTTTGTTCTACTTGTTTTGGGCTTGGCCCGACCTTAACAATATTAAATAAAAGAATATGTACTTTAAGTTTAGCAAGTTATACAGCTTCTTTTATGTTGAGTTTCATACCCACCCCTCTTACTGATTGAACCAATTTTGATTTGTTTTAATTGGGGGTGGGCATTCAAAGTGGAAAACCGAAAAACATAGTTGAATTGGGACGACCAAAAATCAAACTAGACCAGTTTGATTTAGTTCAGATTCTTGTAGTGAAAAAATCAGACCGACTGTGCATTTTTTAATAAAATATTTAAGCCCAATATTAAATTTCTAAGCCCATAACTAATCTTTTTCCAAGTCCAACTCTAAATCACCTCCCTTTGCATGAAATTGGCCAAGTTGTGAATTGTTAAGCATTAAAGATTAAAAAAAAAACATTTTAGTTGGGTTTTGTAACAAAAAATTGAAAAATAAAAGTTCCAATTCAAATTAGACCAAATCAATTTAATAATTTTTTTTCGTAAAAACAAGACCAAACGAATAGTGTCAGCTCCGGTTTCGATTTTAGGTGAGAACCGAACTCATGCCTAGCCCTAGTTCTAATGTTTCTTGGGGATTGTAACAGTTTTCATTCCAAGGTTTCATAATGCCTGCATTTAGCCATCATCATTTGGTCCACTAGCTTGAGGCCCGATGTAAGCCCATTCAGTGTGGTGGGCTAAAACTCAGCCGGTCATAATATATTGGATGGCCCGACCCAATATTACATAAAGGTGGCCTTGGGGTAAGGTTTAGAGCACTTCCACCAATTTGCCATGACAAAAGGAAAATGCTGTTACTATTCACATGAATAGTGGCAGCCCTTGCAAAAGGCTTGTGGTGTTTCCACTCATTGCCATGTCAACTCAAGGACAACTACTATTTACATGAGATATGAGGAGAGGAATTTGTATAGCGTTTTGGTGTGGGAAGTGAAGAATACGACTAAGTATTTATTTATAAAAAATCCTGAAATTTTTAGTATTTTTTTTTATATTTTTAATTTTTTTGTTGTTGTTGACGTCAGCAAACCCAGACAACAGCTCAGGCTGTTCTTGTCTTTGGGTTGGCCTAGTTTGGTGGGACCCATGTGCTGCCAGGGCTATAGAAGCTCACTGGAACTACAAATTGGGGCTTGGACCCCCTGTTGCCCGAGCAAAGGGGCACTGCTGGAAGCGCCCCTTATGAGCTCGAGCTTGGCTAGAGATCTAGACCAATAGAGTGCAAAGAGGTCTGACCTGTTTGGACTTGCTCAAAACCGCTCGAATATGTGTTATGTGATTTTATGCGGTATGTGTACTATATGTAATTATATTAGGGGGAATTAAATCTAGGACTTAGGATGAATGATTAAATGTTCTTAACAACTTGTTACAAGTCACTTACAAAACTCATGTTAGTTTAAATATGTGTAATAATTAACATAATATGCTCATTATATGATCGTATGTTTAATGAATAAATTTGTTTTAAAGTTAAGAGGTAATGGTTTTATTTTTCAAAGTCTAAATAATTTTTTTTGTTGAGGAAGACATAATTTAAATTTGAGACTTCTTCAAATATTAGGCAGAAAAAAAAATAGTATACAGTCACAAAATATGAAAATGTGACATGAATAACTGGGGTACTAAACAGAAAAAACAATTGCGGTGGGGATTCAAAGTGTCTAAATCGGACGGATAAACATAAAAATGTAATTTTGGTAATTAGGTGTTGAAAATAGGGGTGTTAACGTAAAAACAACATGAAGTTACCGTTGGAATCCCATCCGTCTATATGGCCGACCTCTCTGTTCTCAAATTTTAAAAACGCATTTCTCTGTTCTCAAATTTTAAAAACGCATTTCTCTGTTGTGATCTTACTCTGCGCTTATTCTGCGAACGAAACTACTTGTAATCTGCCTTCTTCATTTTCACTTCAGCCCTCTGCCTCTGTTCTGAAAGGTATAATTTCGCCATCTTTTCATTTATGATTCGTTTGTTAACTTGGGTTTTTTTGGGTTTTTTTAATAAACGATTTAGGATTTAAATTTAGGGTTTAATTTAGGGTTCGAGTTATGTTTGAAGTACTTAATCTTGTACAATTTGTGGTTTCGGTTATGAAATAGAAGAAATCTCTCCGTGTGGGGTAAACAATTTGCAAGTTGCAGAAAGAAAGGGAAGGACTTTGGACGTGAAGTTTAATTTCTGATCAATTTCATTTTAATATTTGTTAAAGAAGATATTGTAACTAATTAATTATGATTACAGTGGAATGTTTCTTTGTCTGTCTTTCTTTCTTTAATATTTAAAGACACCCAATTTGTGGGGGCCAAGGCTTAACCCTAAGTAAGGGAGGGTTTTAGGGATTTGACGATGATTTGGTGACTGGGGAAGATAGATGTGAAATTCTGCGGAAGTTGAATATTAGGATCAAGATGACCCAGAAGTGTATTTCTTGTCATGGGGGTCTGGTGTGTATGATGTCCTAGTTCTTGGGGTATCCAATCTAATTTCTTGAGTATTCTTCACAAAAAATTGTTGCTCAATCGTGATTAATGTTTATTTTTCTAGCCAAGAATGTCAAATTCTGATCTTAGGCATATTATAATCAGTGATTGATTGTATCTTTCACCCTCAATTGAATATGAAGAGATATGCTAAATTCCTGCAGTCTTTTTCTGCTGTTTCTACAGTTTTCAGAAGATTAATTTGAATTGACTACAAGAAAGCACAATGGCATCAACAATTGGTCATTTGTTTCAAGATCAGAATCTCATTGTTCCCTCTCATGGTGCTCAAGTCTAGCTCTGCTTTTCTTTAAAGTCCAAAATTGTTGTTCTGCTGGTTTGGTCTAACCCTTATAATATCTATGACAGGATCTTCTCTTGGGGGGAAAGGTGATACCTTCAGAAAACAAAGGAGAGGGGGGCTTGGTGCAAGGAAACCACTTGGTGATCTATCGAATTCGGGGAAGCCTGCTCTCACCCAGGCGTCAAAAAACCAGCTTTCCAAGGAAATGGTTCATGATGCAAACAATAAGAAAGCCTTTTCTAAGGCCTCAGATAAGGTTCAGACCCGTAGCAGGAAGGCTCTATCTGACATTTCAAACTCACAGGCACCACATGTGCAGAAGAAGCACAACATGAAGTTGAGTGTTGTGGCGGAGGAGGCTATTTGTGCTGGTGCTATTGCAGAGGAACGATTTCTGCACAATCATGAAGAATGCATTAAAGCACACACCCAGGCTATGGACATGGATCATTTTCTGATGACACTTGGACTACATAAGGGTATTTTACTTTTAAAATAGTTTAATTTCTTGATATCAATGATTTCTGGACATTTTAATTCATTAGTTAATTCATTTTTTGTTCAGATTCTTGCAAGAATCTTGCATCTCCATGGGCAGCACCTGCATCGTCAAGTAAATTTGAGGTAACTTTTGCATTCCCCTTTTTCTTTTTCTGCAATCACTTCGTCAGTTTAGATTTTTTGTGACTGTACCGTTTGTTTGTCTTTGTGTTCAGCCGGAGTCTCCCCCGAGGTATTTGGATTTGGAAGAGATGAATGAGCTTGAACCATCCTGGCTGTCTGAAAAGCTTGACTCACCTCCCTTCTCTCCAAAATCACCAGGTTTCCACACTGTTTCCTCTCTGTTTTCGGAGGACTGTGACTTCCAGTTGATGTAAACACCATAGTTTTCAAGGGATTGATTCCCCTCCAATCTCCAAAATGCGTACAGTGTGATGGAGCATCAATTTGAACTTGAAATTGATAGTCCCCCTTGCTTCCAGAAGGGTTTTCTTAGCTGTATTGTTAATTGAGCATTTGGATGTTATTGCTTGTTCCAAGACTCTATGTAGTAGTTAACGGTGATGAATGTTTGATTCTTTTATTCAACCCACATTGATCTGTTATATTTTGAAGTATCTGGGTGAAAATTTTGAAGCTCTCAAAAGCCTCTTTCTTTGTCTGTTTAGAGTTTGAAATTTCTGAATTTTAATCTCATTCTTACTGGTTTGGCTAGAAAATGTTAGCCTTGAAGTTCATGATTCATGAGAACAAAAAGCACATGCAACTTCTAGGTGAACCCTTTTTTAATTCATGAATCTCGGTTGTATGGGTTTCTTTTCTTCCTTCTTCAATGGTGCAGAGTTGTTCTATAAACTGTCGCCTTTTTTAATTCTCAGCAAAAAAGAAAAAGAAAAGAAAAAACAAATCTGTATTTACAGGAACACCTGTAAAACAATTTTGACAGTAACACGAAGTAAAAGGTAACATTAGTAACATCGGTTGCCCTTTTAAACTAGAGAAAGCATTGTTGGGGAGGACCCTTATCAACATCCATGAATGATAAATCTTAAGCACGGATCGAATTCGACAATCCAAGAAAATTTAAGTAAAAATATGATCGCATAGTTTTGTTTTAACCAAATTCGTAAGTTGGAGATAAGTGGACAGCTGACATTATCACAATACACCTCCTACAATTACCACTACCAAGAACCAGAACCCAAAACCATGGAGATATAACGCCGGCCAATTTGGATGTGCATTGCATCATTCACACGTGGAACACAACACTTCATGATTATGGTAATACTTTTGCTAATTCAATTACAGTAGTTCTGGTAACAAGATATAAGCAAAAACATGTGAGCATTTGATGAAGGCATTAACAGCAACAAGCAATGATTCCAATTTGTGCATGTTTATCAAATAACTATCTTTTCTGTACAATATATTCAAATCAAGAACTCGTGTCTTCAACTTATTCAGCAAAACTAAGGATCAGCACTCAAACTCTTCGGAACAATAGTAACGTAAATGCTCTATGAAATTAGTTGATCAACATACATTAAAAAATTTCTATATAAAAGATACACAATAAAGTTTTACCTCCCTTTCTATATTCTCTACACCCCACGTAATACAAACCTGGAAGAAAAAAAGAGTAAAAGCCTTGTCTAGCTACATTGACCATTCATGCCCTTTTACTGCGTTTGTTGCATGGTAATGCATAGGTACAATACAACTTCCTGAACAGATGAAGTCGGGCAACGAACACATGCACCTCATCAACTTGTAGAGCAAATGGAAATGCAGCATCATTCTTCGGGCCGAAATAAAGTGAAAGTTGAACTTGTCTCAGTCTTTGTAATCTGCATTACAATATTCCTCATAAGGTGAAGTCGCATAGGAAATAAAATTAAGGATAGAGCTCTCCCTAAACCCTAAACCATGGGAGGAGTGGAAAGGCAAAATTTAATTGCTTTTTCCATATTATTGAGAAATTTTTTCTATTCAATAATTGGCCCTTCATTCGATTATTTTCTACATGCAGATTGTACATAAGATTAACTGATCAATGCCATCTCATGTCCTATAGAAAAAAGATTCCATCCCGTGACGAGAAAGTATGTGGTTATTGTCAGTCCTTATACTAGAGTCCATATCACTAATGCTAAAAAAACAATGTTATATGTTTTGAACTATATCTACCCTTGGCAAAAAAAAATTAAAAAATCTCCACCCCTTCAACAAACCTTAGAAAGAAACTTGCTCTCACTTATGTTCTGGTAGGGGTCATTATATGAATCAAATTAAGAAAAAGATACAATTATATGAGTACTAGCAAACCACTGATCACATGCATGTTATTTATGAGGCAAGCTAAGTAATGGTTTATTATTTCTCTTGGGAACAAAAAACAGAAAACAAAAAGAGGGATCTCTAAGTGAAAATACCAACCTCAGCATTACGAGAAATTCCAGAGGGAAGAACAGGAGCAAGAGATGTCCAAAGAATGGGATCTACTAAGGGATCGATGGTATTGTAGTTGGTCATAAGTGGTGCAGACAAGAAGGGAGTCAATGGGAACGCATTTCTTTGGACTTGGAGAGACAATCCACTACTCATTCCTAATGCAGCACTAAGTCTCTCATCATGACTTGTGGATTTCTCAACTGCCTTGCCATAGTCCATCTTGTGGATGGTATTTTTGTTTTCATTCTCATCATTATCTGCATTGTTTTCTTGCTTTTTTGATGCGTTCTCTTGCAAGTTCTTATAGGCAGCTGACCGTGACAAGATGCTCATGGCAGAGACTCTGGCACCTTTATGCTTTTTACTTACACGGGAAATGCCCAAACGGGGAATCTGGTATGGTTCAGTAGGCTGGATTTCCCATTCCAATGTTTTAAGTTCAACTCCAATGTCTCCAACAAAACCATGTTTTGTTTCTTCTGATGATTTTGTGCTAGTGTCAGCTTGACGAGATTTGTTGGTTCCCCACCACTTGATGTAACTTGTTAAATCAAACTTTCTTTCAATGCAAAAAGCTCCCAAAAATTCACTTTCTGTGGCTGGATCATCACCTGTACCTTTAAGTGGCATAAGACAGATGGAAAGTGGCACTGATTTAGGTAGTAATCCAGATGAAAGGAATATAAATAAATTCAAAAAGCCTGCATCTGCAATTTCTTTGCACAAGATTGAGTATGAGGAAACTGATTTTGCTGCTCACCCAAAAAATTGCTTGAATTTAGCATCTCTTGAGAACTTACCGTAATGTATGCTATTGAAGTACTCTGATCCACCCATACGACCCAATGATGGTTCCCAACGACTGTTATGTGTAGAACCAAAAAACAAGTTAAGAACAGAAAGAAGAAGCACAATATGAATTACTGGCAGTGCTTACGAGTCGTTCTATGGTGAGGGTGCCATATATGGACCTTCACTATAGAATTTCACTTAAGTTTAATGAAATGATCTTGTGGCTAATATGAAGGTCCATATATGGCACCCTCACTATAGAATTTCACGTGCACTTGCAGATATTTTATGCCTTTACAAGCTGAAATTTAACTACACTAAAAAAAATTGGCACTGTAGTGATGCAATCCACAGCATGCCTAAATTTTCCAGTCTGTTTGGTGGAAAAGGAGACTGGATAACGTTAAATAAAATAAAATAAAATAAAATAAAATAAAAAAGAACAACCGAGAACAGCCACAGAAGAAAATATAAAGAACATAATATTATACAGAAATCTGGTGGAATTGAGATTTCCAATGCATAACTCCATGAGTATGAATAATAAATAATTTGTTACTACTGGTGATAAACTAGTTTTTTACATCTTATCCCGATTCCAGTTTGGGACGGTTGACACCTAAAAGAAGAAGAAAAAGACTCTAACTAAATAACCAACAAAACTTCAATCTCAAAAACTTATAAATGAGCATCTTTAAGGAAGAACATAATGTGCCAAGAAATTCTATTGGAAATGAATTTACACATATTGTGCACACAAGCAACATTTAAATGTAAAATATACCTGGAAAGCCCACGATATTTAGAAATTCCTCTCGAGAAACCACTGCTCTTCCTGAAGGAAAAGAATTACTATAAGCAATGTGCACAGTTTTCAGATTCCAATATGTACTTAAACAACTATGTAGACACCTTCTAAGAGATGCAAGGTATTCCTCCCTTGACATATTCTGCATCTCTTCAAGATCCCTTGTGTAATCTGTAACCTGAAGTAATTGAAAGAAGAGTAAAAACTTCAACAAAGGGAATACTTCAGTTGACAACAGAAGTGCTGGAAATTGACACGTTGTACATAGTGTAGCTAAAAAAATATTTACATATGTCATGTATTTCCAATCCATGACATGAAAAAACTGAGATGTTGATTTGGAAAACATAGCTGTATTTTCACAATTAGTATTTAACAGTAAAAAAATGATACCCAATTAACAAAAAGGGAAGAAATTTTAAAAATGATAGGCCATGGATGCAGCTCCAAATGCAACAAAAACAATAAAATGAAAACAGTGAATCAATGACACTAATCTCACAGGAAAATTAATGAGTGTGCCAGGGCCCCAGTATTTCAAGGCAGCAAGATCATAAGCTCTAGCTGCAGCCTCTTCATCGTCATACGCCCCTGTAAATTAAACATGCTACTCAAGGATTACCGATTGATACGATGCATAATACATTACACAATAATTAGCAGTTTCTTAAGGAATTCAAGAAAAACTTGAGCCACCAACTTACCCAAGTAAACTGGCATATTGAATCACGCGCCAATAGTTCCATGCACAG
This sequence comes from Prunus mume, assembly GCF_000346735.1. The sequence goes on from NW_007362741.1 coordinate 15,587, forward strand.
GCCAAAATCAAATCTTGTCAGCAATTACATATGCATACATATACAAAAATCGGAACAAAAAAAGAAGAAAGGCATGTATATAAGCGTATTTTGGGGAGAGAGCGAGAGAGAGAGAGAGAGAGAGAGAGAGAGAGAACCAAACAGACTGGAAAATTTAGGCATGCTGTGGATTGCATCACTACAGTGCCAATTTTTTTTAGTGTAGTTAAATTTCAGCTTGTAAAGGCATAAAATATCTGCAAGTGCACGTGAAATTCTATAGTGAGGGTGCCATATATGGACCTTCATATTAGCCACAAGATCATTTCATTAAACTTAAGTGAAATTCTATAGTGAAGGTCCATATATGGCACCCTCACTATAGAATTTCACGTGCACTTGCAGATATTTTATGCCTTTACAAGCTGAAATTTAACTACACTAAAAAAAATTGGCACTGTAGTGATGCAATCCACAGCATGCCTAAATTTTCCAGTCTGTTTGGTGGAAAAGGAGACTGGATAACGTTAAATAAAATAAAATAAAATAAAATAAAATAAAAAAGAACAACCGAGAACAGCCACAGAAGAAAATATAAAGAACATAATATTATACAGAAATCTGGTGGAATTGAGATTTCCAATGCATAACTCCATGAGTATGAATAATAAATAATTTGTTACTACTGGTGATAAACTAGTTTTTTACATCTTATCCCGATTCCAGTTTGGGACGGTTGACACCTAAAAGAAGAAGAAAAAGACTCTAACTAAATAACCAACAAAACTTCAATCTCAAAAACTTATAAATGAGCATCTTTAAGGAAGAACATAATGTGCCAAGAAATTCTATTGGAAATGAATTTACACATATTGTGCACACAAGCAACATTTAAATGTAAAATATACCTGGAAAGCCCACGATATTTAGAAATTCCTCTCGAGAAACCACTGCTCTTCCTGAAGGAAAAGAATTACTATAAGCAATGTGCACAGTTTTCAGATTCCAATATGTACTTAAACAACTATGTAGACACCTTCTAAGAGATGCAAGGTATTCCTCCCTTGACATATTCTGCATCTCTTCAAGATCCCTTGTGTAATCTGTAACCTGAAGTAATTGAAAGAAGAGTAAAAACTTCAACAAAGGGAATACTTCAGTTGACAACAGAAGTGCTGGAAATTGACACGTTGTACATAGTGTAGCTAAAAAAATATTTACATATGTCATGTATTTCCAATCCATGACATGAAAAAACTGAGATGTTGATTTGGAAAACATAGCTGTATTTTCACAATTAGTATTTAACAGTAAAAAAATGATACCCAATTAACAAAAAGGGAAGAAATTTTAAAAATGATAGGCCATGGATGCAGCTCCAAATGCAACAAAAACAATAAAATGAAAACAGTGAATCAATGACACTAATCTCACAGGAAAATTAATGAGTGTGCCAGGGCCCCAGTATTTCAAGGCAGCAAGATCATAAGCTCTAGCTGCAGCCTCTTCATCGTCATACGCCCCTGTAAATTAAACATGCTACTCAAGGATTACCGATTGATACGATGCATAATACATTACACAATAATTAGCAGTTTCTTAAGGAATTCAAGAAAAACTTGAGCCACCAACTTACCCAAGTAAACTGGCATATTGAATCACGCGCCAATAGTTCCATGCACAGGCCAAAATCAAATCTTGTCAGCAATTACATATGCATACATATACAAAAATCGGAACAAAAAAAGAAGAAAGGCATGTATATAAGCGTATTTTGGGGAGAGAGCGAGAGAGAGAGAGAGAGAGAGAGAGAGAGAGAGAAAGAGAGACCTTGCTTTCCCTTCTTATTCTGGTTCTGGTTCCATGTACTTTTGTCCCAAAGATGAGCTTCATAACGACCTGTCCACCTATGCCTAAATTTCCAATACCAGTAATCAAAATTTCTTCCTTTATTTTTTATTATTTTTATAAATGCATCAAAAATATGAAATTGAAACATTTTCGGACTAACAAGCAAGCAGCCTAAGCTTGGAAACAAAAAAAAAAAAAATCGTGATTTTCACATTTTCTCAGTAACCAAACAGCTGCTTACCGAGTGACTCCACGGTAAATGGAGCTGCGTTTTCCAGCAGCACAAGGAGGCATTTTGCTGATGCGCTCTTTGGCCGTACAGCCTCTCTCTTTCTTCGCTTTCTTGAGCCCTCTGTACAGCAATAGCTGATCGCTCGCCGTCACCGCCTCCGACGCCTCTGCTCCGGCACCGCCGCCGCCGCCGCTTTCGGTCTTTGGACCGGGATCGGAGGACGACGACGCCATGATTGAACACTTCAATCGAACCCAAACCAAAACAACAACAAAAACCTAGAGAGAGAAATGGATGAGTGAGAGAGGGAGGAAGTCTGAGTGTTGAGTTGTTTTGGAGTTTATGGGTTTTGCTTATGTTTTTGTTTCAGCACTGTAGAGAGGAAAAACTACAGTGAGAGAAGAGGAAGAGGTACGCGGAAGTACCAATTTGCCCTTGATTTGTTTTTATTATGGCGGTCGTGATGATTGGGTCTTTTTAGGTTGAAAAGGTTGTAACGGCTAGGATGAGAAGTGGGGGTAGTTTCGTAATTTAGGACGCTTTGAAAGTGCGCAGTGGCGTTGTCTGCGAAAGCCACATGTCTTGCAGTGCTCCATGTCTGCAGCCTCTCCCAAGGATCCAAAGCCTGTTAAAGAAAAACATTTTACTTTTCGTTTTTAAAAAGAAATTAATTACATAATACTCTACAATTCATTTTTTATTTTTTTATTTTGGGAGACTTATAAATAAACCCAATGAGTACAATATTTATAAAGAATGACAAAATTAAAGTGGTTGGACAGTAATGCCCTTATTAATTTCTAGATTTCCTAGGGGATCCTAGCCATATGAAACTGAAATCTTCCTTCTTTTCATATGTTGCTGCCGTATGGAGCCAAGAAATTTGGCGGCTGTTCTGCAAGATGGATTCTTCACGTGGTCTTCATGCATCCATCATGTTATCTATGTTGTGTAGCTCTTCTTCTCCTAAGCTATTCCAATATGAGTTGTCATTATCTTCTGCTGTAATCTGTTCTGCTATCTGGTTGTAGATTTCGTCAAAAACTTTTGCTCCTGTAGTGCTGATCCTGTATTCATATATATCATCTGGTTTCCTGGATGTGGATTCTGAATACACCTTGATAAACTTGGACTGGTACAGGAGGGTCAGACGATCATCATTAAATAGCTGTTGCTCGGCTATTATTTCT
>NW_007362742.1:0-11017 GCF_000346735.1 Prunus mume
AAATACAAGAAGGGGTGAACAGGGTAAAGGACACCCAAAAACATCCAAAAAAATCAATCAAAAACAAAAACTCAAAATAATCACTTGATCTCAAAAAACCTTCAAAACACTGAAGCAACCAAAGCTCATTGAGCCAAGACACACACAAACAAACAACTCAAAATCAACCAGAAGCTCACTTGAATTCCAAGTGAAAACCAGCTTTAGATTAGAATTCCCAAGGTTCAGATTTAGAAAATAAGTCATTCAAAACGAGATTTCTCTCGTTACAAGTTTGGTTTAGCAAAAAAAACCAAGATAGGTAGAGCTTGAGCTTTTCCCAAACATGAAAACCTCAACAAATTTTACAGTGCAGTCTCTAGCCCACTGAAGTCCTCAAGAACAGCCACTTCTGCCCTTACAGACTGAAAAAGCCGCAGTTCTGCCCACTCAGAAGCTTCACAAAAGCTTAAGGTACATTGAAGCTCTGCCAGAATCAACCTTTGGTATCGATTTATAGTTGAAGCTTAGCAGTCAAGGTTGTCAACGTTCCAGTCCAGCCCAAGCGTCTCCAGTCCAGCCCGGACATTTCCAGTCCAGCCCAGAACAGAACCTTCCATCTCGACAGAAATGGAGTTCCAACTGTATCTTCATCCCTCTAGCATGAGTATTTATTGTTATAGTTTTGTAAAAGGCAGTTCTGCCTAGACTAATATCAACCCTTTGAATTTAGATTATGTTGTAGGATAGTGGAAGCCCAGTAGATTAAAAAAAGAAATTAAACTCATCGGGAAATATCCAATCGGATAGCGAATGAGTTGTACATTTCGCACGAGTTTTGTCCAATATGGTCTTGTATGAACCCAATGGCATGAGGGAGTACTCATATGATATTTCTAATTCGAGAATGAGCTTCAGTATCTAAGAATGTCTAATCTAATATTGTTTTGGGGGTGGTTTGTCTTCAATTTTATTTTCAATCTTTTACTATGGTTTTGTGAGTGTTTATACATTTAATCTTTCACCACGTTTCAACTTACATCACTTACCCCACCATTCAACCGCTCACCTACATTTCCTTACCCTTCATATCACATTCCTTTTGGAATGGAATCGAGTAGTTCAAGGAAAGAATCTGAGACTCAATCTTCAAATGATTTTGCTTATGGACAACGTCAACAAATCTCGGATCCATATGGGTGGCATGTTAACAATTACATGCAAAACTATTTTGGGGATTCATTATTTGATGTTGATAATTTCGCTCACATTTCAACAATATTTTGTTAAAATATTGCTATAATATCGCTAAAATATGGATGTAATGGGAAAAAAATGAAAAAAAAAGGAAAAAAAAGAAGAAGGAAAAAAGGGCAAAAAAACACAAAGGGGATTCAAACTCCTCCCATTTCACTCCTCCAACACCTTAACCACCATATCACTTATGTTTTTGTGATAATATGCTAAAATATTTATATTTGTTTTATTTTGAACTCTTTTTGCAAGAATAAAATTTTCACATGAGAATAAATCTTTCACATTCTTTTTCAAGTTTCAACTTTTGAACTACTCATCATGTTTCAACTTACATCACTTACCCCACCATTCAACCACTCACCTACATTTCCCTACCATTCATATCCCATTCTTTTTGGGATGAAATCGAGTAGCTCATGGAATGAATCCGAGACTCAATCTTCAAATGATTTTGCTTCTGGACAACGTCAACTAATCTCGGATCCATATGAGTGACACATTAATAATTACATGCAAAACTATTTCAGGGATTTATCATTTGATGACTACTCTTCACAATACATTTACTCTACATATAGAGATGATGAAGACAGTGAAAAATTTGAACCTCATAGGAACTCTATGTGGTACTAAGTCACTTATGCATCTTACCATGAGCCGATAGGGGCCCACCCAGCATATCAAGAAAAAACCAGGCCTGCCCGACCATTTGTTGAGTGGGTTGTATAACTATATCTTTATATTTATGGAGAAAAAAAAGGAAGTATGAAGTTGTGAACGAAGAAATAAATAGATACATAAACATATAGACAAATATAAATAGGGGGCTAGGTAAAAAAAGAACTATATGTTTAGCCAACACTTATTTGATGATTTGTTTTTCTTCTTCTTTTTATATTTCATAAATAAATAAATAAAAAAGAGAGAGAAGAGAAAGAATGCTGATCCTTTTTATTCAATTTTGTTAAACGGCCTTAAAATCCACATGTTTAGGTTGTATTAATTTATCTTGCTTTATGTTATGGCTTCTTTCTTTAATATATTAGTGCCAAGGTGAAAAATCAATATGAATTCCTATGAGGATGCGATTTTCTGCAGCTACTGTGATAAATTCTCCTGCTATGATCCTCAAGAAGAACTAGCTCACATAATTAAACGTCATAAGCACGCACCTAATGTGCAGGGGCTGAGGGCACTAGACAATCGCAAGAGATGCAGATTATGTGTGCACAAGAATGGGTATGACCATGCATTGATCAAAGTGCTTTGGACAAACATATGGACAAGGTCCATCCAAGGTGGGAAGACTTGTACCCACAGTGCTAGAAAAAAAATTGCCACAAAGTATTTTTGAATAATGAGAAGTATGAGGCCCACAAATAGGGGTCATCATTAGGCCTGCGAGCCCATGGGCGATGGGGGCTCGCCAGGCAAATCGAGAAAAAGCATGGCCTGGCCCGTTACGGGCCATGGGCCGGCTGGACTCGTTGTTGGTTAGGCCAGGCTTGGCCCGTTTGAGCCCAAGAAAGCCCAGCCCAGCCTGCCCATAAAGTCTGGCCCACGAGCTCACATACATATAAATAAATATATAAAATAAGCCAAGTTAAATGAAAGATGGAGAAAATCATTATCTATAAGATTTAACTCCTACAATTAAATTCTTAGGGCCAACAACCCACGGAAAGAGCTGATTTGAGGATGAGGAATTCACACTCCAACTCGCTTTCTTCCTTTACCTTCTTAGTCCAATGGAAGAACTTTTTTTAGGAAGTATTGCAACAAACGAGATATTTTGTAACTGACCTGACATAAGATCTGGTTATCATTGTGAGAACTAAAAAAACTAAAATGAAGTATGTGATAAAATATGAGTTTATTAATATGGTGGTTGTATAACTATATCTTTATATTTATGGAAAAAAAAAATATGAAGTTATGAACAAAGAAAAAAATGGAGACATAAATATATAGACAAATGTAAACAGAGAACTATGGAAAAAAATGGAAACAAAGAAACACACCAAAAACATAGAAAAAATAAATAAATAATTGACAAAAAAAATCCATATAAAAAAAAAAGACAAAATAAAGTAGGCCCATTTAGGCTCGGCCATAGCCTGTCCGTTATTTTCTCTGTTCTCTTTAAAGTCTGGCCCAACCCAACCCAACCCAGCCCAAACCTATTAAATTTGGGCCAGGCTAGCCCGGCCCGGCCCGTTGACGAGGCCTACCCTCAACCTATTCTAATCAATTACCACTAAATGGAGCTATATTTATATTTTTATTGTCCATTAAATTTAATTGTACTAGTCTAACCACTTTTCAAGCCATCAACATGTGTAGAATTCTCATGACGCATCGATATACTCTCAAACATACTAGGTGCAATGATGTGGTATATCACTAATTAATGCTGATTAGCAGGTTTAAAGTAGGGTTTAATTTCATATCACATTAATTTGTTTTTTCTTTTTTGATACAGGTAATATTGGGGAGGGGAGAATCGAACGTAGGACTTCGGATACGGAAGTAAATAATTTTAACCACTTAAACTACAAATTCCTTTCACACATCGGTTATTTATACCAAAGAAAAGTTTATTGAGGGAATGTGCTAGGCCCTAGGGTAAAAAAAGGGAAATACATAAGGAACGGGGCCATATGATATTCTCCCACCCAAGACTCCGCACCAAAAGTTAAATGTTCTATCCACTTTTGGCTTTTCCTATAATTTCCTTGTCTCTTTGTCTTAATGTTAGAAGAAAGTACCAAGTGGATGGTCTATGCCTTTGAAAGAATCCAAATACAAGTTTTGGAGGCACTTGCAAGGCCCTCCCTTGCAATTCCCTCTATTACCCACTAAGCAACAAGGATGGTTGTTGTTTTGTTTTGTTAGGACATGTTTGGAAGGGCATTGTGTTGGAGAATAGTAACAAAACTTGGCCAGCTCTTATTCCCATCCACCTTACATGTTGACAAAAATCAACTGAGAGAGAGAGAGGGAGAGGGAAACAAAGCAACAAAGCAAACAATTAAGATAGAGAGAAAATCTAGAGAGAGAGAGAGAGAGAGGGCTGGCTCTGTATTTCAGTATTTCACTAATTCCATATTCCTCTGAACTCACTCAAAGGACACACAAAACAAAGCAATGACGACAAAAGCAGCCTCTTGTATTGTCGCCAACGCAGCCATGGAAAAGTCCTTCAAAACAAGACCTTTATTACTATTTCAGTCACTTTGCAACAAAACTTCACATCACATGAAACCCTTTGGAGTTCTGGACTCGCTTTGATGGAGTAGCAGGTCGAGCCAACCAATTAAGGAAACTTCCGCAGGAACTTTGCTGGGTTTTTTGTCCAGTGAGGAATTTCAATTTCGTTTGAACTTGGTCAGTTATTTATCGGAGGAACTAGTAACTTTCTCAGGTAATTCTTTGCCTCTGTGTCATTATTTTGATTCCTCGGTTTTGATGTGTTCTTGGAAATTAGTACAAAAACCCAGTTGTTCATTTGTTGTGATGTTGTTAAAGAGGTAGATTGTTTTGTTTATCTTTTGCTTTCTTTTTTGTGGCATGATTTTTCTTTAGGCTCTCTTTGGTTGGTGGAAAAGTAGACATTTGAACTTGTTAAATTCCCAGAAAATTTCATTGCTGAGCTATAATGAATTGGCTCCATGTGGCTCAGCTATAATGAATTTGTTAGTTTTGTTAACAATGGAATCATTTGCAAGAACAAGAATCAAATATTGTATTTTTAATCTTCTGCTCTTTTGCTCTGTTTCTCAGAAACCACAAGGTCAGTTGACCCAATTCACATCAAATTTACTGGGATCCCTGGGTAATTTTGATTGTGTGTTCTCTGATCTTCTTGCCTGTTTCTTGACCTTGCTATTTATGCCTTATTAGATACCAAAATAAGGTCTGTCTGGATGTGGAGAAATTTCAGTTGAAATCGAAGCCCTTCATATTTGGGAAACCAAACCGGTAGAAAATAATATTAAAAAAAGCAGACTTAATTAATTTTTTTTTTTCTCGGCTGCTTTCCTTCTGGTCTAATTCTTTCTGTTTTGAAACAGTTCTGGCAATCTGATCTTCAGCATCCCCTAATTGTTTTTATTGTTAATTGAAAGAATGGCGCAAGAGGACGGGTCCCCAGTAACTTCATCACCCCTGCAGTTCTTTCCCTGGCTATCTCCTGGGATGGGATCTCCATACCCAACATGGCTCAGGGAGCTAAAATCTGAAGAGAGAGGTTTATATCTGATCCAGCTTCTTTATTCTTGTGCTAACCATGTCGCTTCTGGTAGCATTGAGAATGCAAATATTTGGCTTGACCATATTTCTCAGCTAGCCTCTCCTGATGGCGATACAATGCAGCGAATAGCTGCTTATTTCAATGAGGCACTTGCAGACCGGATGCTTAAAGCTTGGCCTGGTCTGTATAAAGCTCTTAACTCAACGAAAATAACATCAGTCTCAGAAGAAATTCTCGTTAAAAGGCTCTTCTGTGATCTATGTCCTTTCTTGAAGGTTGCGTACGTGGTTACAAATCAGGCCATAGTGGAAGCAATGGAAGGAGAAAAGATGGTTCATATTATTGATCTTCATTCATGTGAGCCTGCCCAATGGATTTATCTGATTCAGACATTAAATGCTCGACCTGAAGGCCCGCCTCATTTGAGAATTACAGGCATTCACGAACAGAAAGAGGTATTAGACCAAATGTTCCATCGCTTGACTGAAGAAGCAGGAAATCTGAACATCCCGTTTCAGTTCAATCCTATAGTTAGCAAGTTAGAGAACCTTGATATCGAAAGTTTGCGTGTCAAGACTGGAGAGGCTCTTGCAGTCTGCTCTGTATTGCAGCTACATTCTCTCTTGGCAGCTGATGATGATCTTAGGAGAAAATCACCATTAGCATCTAAGAATCTGCAGAAAGTCTTGCATATGAATAAACTCACTTTAGGAGAGTGGCTGGAGAAAGATCCAATCAGTGCATATAACCTAAGTCCTGATTCTGCATTGTCCCCACTATCAGGTGGTTCACCAAAGATGGGGAGTTTTTTAACTTCTCTTTGGGGCCTTTCACCAAAGCTAATGGTGATCACCGAGCAAGAATCAAACCACAATGGCCATACATTAATGGACAGGATCATGGAAGCATTGAACTTTTATGGAGCGCTTTTTGATTGCTTGGAGTCTACAGTTCCGAGATCACCAATGGAGCGACAAAAGGTTGAGAAGATGCTTTTCGGAGAGGAAATAAAAAACATCATAGCATGTGAGGGAACTGAGAGAACGGAGAGGCATGAGAAGCTTGAGAAGTGGATTTTAAGGCTTGAGTTGGCTGGGTTTGGCAGGGTCCCTTTAAGCTACCACGGAATGTTACAGGCTAGGAGGCAGTTGCAGGGCTATGAAGGGTTTAAGATTAAAGAAGAAAATGGATGTTTAGTTATTTGTTGGCATGACAGGCCGCTTTTTTCAATATCGGCCTGGAGGTTTAGGAGATACGAGTGATGTTGGTGGTCGATGTGGGGATTGAGTGCTTTTGTTTTTGTTTTTTTCTTTCTTATTTTTCCTTTTCTTGTTTGTGTAAAGGATTTTATGCATTTCTTCCTCTGCAACTGCATAGTATCTTCCTCAGAAGCTTGGGAGAATTATTCTCTGTTCTAAAACTTCAGTTAGTTGTTAATTTGTATCCTATTTTTAGTTTTCTTCCCACATAAACGCTGATGTTTCTGCCATATTTGGGTTTGAACCCTGTTCTATAGATTCTTCAAAGTTAAACATGACACTACACTTCAAAGTTATTTTCTGATATCGAATTGCATTCATTACTGGTCTCAGTTCCATGTGAGACGACAGGACCTTTTTTCCTTTCCCGTAGTGTGCAGTGCTCAAAGTTTACATCAGTTTGGTTGCTTAGACAACTGGTGGTAAGAAGAGAAACAGTACTTTTGAGTAGCCGAATATCACACTCAATGCTATGCAAGTTATGCTAAATCAACAGAGAATAGACTGATGTATTCATGGAAGGCAACGCAACTAACAAAGAAAAAGCAACAAATGCGGCATGATATTATCAGTAACAAAAAATCTATTTGTACCACTTTTACTTTTACTGACCACATCTCTTGCCCACATGATGTGATGCAAATAGCATTAACCTTTTCAGTAGTGCAATACAGACACATTGTATTCGACAGCAGCATCTCCAGTTTTTGCACTCAAGGAAACTATCTTCACCAATGCATAGCCCCTTGCATATCGGAAACCCCAGTACCTCCGACGATTGGCATCTCTCGGGTCTCTTGAAAAAATGGATTCCTACCTAGAATGCTAAGGGCACTGCCATTATGCAGAGAGTCTAAGAAAGCAAAGTTCAAGGCCATAAGCAGCGCAGGGCTGTGTTGAGAAGGAAAAGTATATATGCCTTGAGCTCTACCCACAAGCTTTGAACTTGTTGAATTATAAGTCTCTAGCTGATTAGAATTAGTGAAATAAGCTATGAGCTTAATTGGGTATTCACTTGAGTTTTATCATTGTCAAGTGTGAAGCTAAGATTGTAAGGCATACAATGCCATGTCTAATGATCCTAGTAGATAGCCAGATGTATGGCTGAGATCATTTTGTGATGTAAGGGATCCAGCTAAGAGTGCTAACGGTAATATGCCTTGCTCTATGCGTGTGAGGTGGTCATGATATGAAGAAGTAAAATTCCCCTGCTGTATTCTGCAGAGCAGTGAGAGAACATTTCATTCTCTGTCACTTTCGTTTCTCTCTCTTTCTTTCTTCATCATCTTTTTCATATATGCATTGAGATTCCATAGAAACCAGAATCATGCAAGAAACACTAACATGGCCTTAGAGCCAAGTTCAATAACTTGAAAGTTCTTAAGACTCTGAAATCGAGCTATATCGAAGCTCACTCAAGATTTGTTGAAGGTTGCTGGAGCTCGATTTTGACCTGAAACAACTTGTTTTTGGTTTATCTGAGCTCATAAATGGCTGGATCTCGAAGTTCAGAAGTGAGAACTCCGATCTTCTTCGGTGAGAACTATGAGTTATGGAGAATCAAAATGGTAACCATATTCAAATCATATGGTTTATGGAATCTGGTGGAAAAGAGAATTACGATTCTTGATTTGGAGAAGAAAAAAGAAAGCTGGGGAAGCTTTAGAAGATGAGGTTGATGAGAAAATGGCTGCAATCTTCATGAAAGATGCAAAAGCTCTGAGTATCATACAAAACGCAGTTTCCAATCAAATCTTCCTTTGTATCGCCAACGCAGACTCAGCTAAAATGGCATGGGATCTGTTGTATGGAGAATATCATGGTGGTGACCAAGTTAGATCAGTAAAACTTCAAAATCTCAGACGTGAATTTGAATACACTAGTATGCTTGATAATGAGCCTCTATCTGATTATCTTACACGATTGAATGAGTTGATTAATCTGATGAAAACATTTGGTGAGATTCTTTCAAATGAGACTTGTTCAAAAGGTTTTGTAGTCTCAATAAAGCATATGATCCTATATGTCTTGAGATTGAAAACACAGAGCCTAGAGACTGTAGAATTGCAGGAAGTGATTGCTATTTTGAAAAGCCAAGAACAGTGGTTCGATTTGCATATTGTTGATACAGCTGAGAAAGCATTTGCCTCATTCTCTGTGAGTCCAAAAGGGCAGAACAAGGGTGGTGCTCAATCTGGTTCATCCAAATTTCAGAAGAATTGGAATCCTAAGGGTAAACAATGGGAATCAAAACCCAAGTTTCAATAGACCAGCTTTGCACAAAACTTGAACTCGTCACAGTCAATGAGTCAAGAAGTTATAAAACCACAGTGTAAAGTGTGGTCCAAGTTTCATTTTGGTGAGTGCAGATATAAGGGGAAGCCTAAGTGCTATAACTGTGATAGATTTGGTCACTTAGCTAGAGAATGTACTTCAGGTAAGATAGTGCAAAAGGCAAACTGTGCTAGCCAAATGGAGGTGACAGGGAACCTATTCTATGCAAATTGTGCAATAAATGAGGCAAAGATAAATGGAGAGTGGTACATTGACAGTGGTTGTAGCAATCACATGGCTGGAAATGTGAAGCTCCTTGTTGATATAAGTACAAATGTTGCAGAAAAGGTTCAAATGCCAATAGGTGCACTTGTGGATGTAGCTGGTATGGGTTCACTCGTTATGGACACAAATAGAGGCAGAAAATTCATCAGAGAAGTGATGTATCTTCCATATTTGAATTATGGGCGGTATATTACCTTTACCACTATCATGCTTTTATTTATATGATATGCATGGTAAAATTTGTCATTCTAGTTCTATTCTAGAAGATATAACATAACCAAAGCCTATTGTCCTTCTTGAATCATTTTCTATTTAAACCCCACACTTCTCTTAGTTCACCCCATGTTCTAAGTTCACCCCAACTTTTAATTTAAATTTTCACAATTTCTAAGAAAACCCCACTATCTTCCCAAACTACCCTTAAATACACCCCAAACTAAAAAAATAAAAACTAAAAGAGATTTTCTATTTAAATCCCACAATTTTCTTTGTTCTCAGCAAAAAAAAAACACAAACAAATGAAACCCCAAATCTGAAATTTAATATTTCCTAGAGAAAGAAAACAACTTTACCTTTCTCCAAGAACTGTAACTGGAATTCTAACACTTGGGTATTGTTGAGTTGAGAGAGAGAGAGTTTGAAAACAGGAAGTTGGAAGAAGGTTTTTAAAACTTAATATAAAGAGTGGTGGGGTGTGTGGGGGTGTGTGTATAGATGTACTAGGGTTAATTATTAAGTTGGATGACCTTTTTTGTCTTTTTATACAATAATAAAATTTACAGCTTAATGATTTAAGTATTGGGGTGAACAAAGAGAAGTGCGGAGTTTAAATAGAAAATCTCTAATTAATATGGAGAATGAAGGGATTGTAAGCATTTATCAAGAACTGAGCTTCCCTGAAAAGAATATAACACACTAGTTACGTAGTTATTTATAAGGGTATACCTTCAACTTGTACCTAATTTTCGATTTGCCACCTATCCTTTTTTTTTTTATAAAGAAAATTAAGGATATGAACTTTTTTTTGTGTGTGTCAATTTCCCCCCTACCATCTAAATCTGCAACATTTCATTCAATTTGCCGTTAAATATAAGGGCAAAATGATCATTTTGTACGTTAAAAAAATAAAAAAATAAAGAAAAATAAAATAAAAAACAGATTATTGAAATAAACTCTCTCTCTCTCTCTCTCTGGTAAACTCATACCCTAAATCACTGCCCTCTTTACTCCTCTGCAATTCCGACACCGCATACTACTTGGGCCATTGTATGACCATTAAGCAACCAATCCCATTTGAGGCCTTAATGATTCAAAAACAATTTGTGTATTTTGGAACCAACACTTTCTCAAAACCATCAGGCAAACCCAGGTCCCATTTCGAAGGATACAAAGATTGGAGTGGTAAAGTTTTACTTTTTATCATCATAAGCACTATACAAAGCCTCTCCACAGTATCACTCTCATGGGTTTGGTGTATACTCTATTCTTGAGGGATGGGTCTAGGTCTAGAGGCAAGGGCTGGGGGATTGGTCTCGGCTGGGGAGAGAACAAAAAGAATAGGGAACAGGGGGGAGGGATCTGTGGGGTGGGGGATTGATCTGGGAATGGAAGTTTGGTTTGAGGGTGGAGGGTGATGGTCACATGGGGAATGGGAGGAGAAGAAAACCCAAGGGGGGCTGGGCTCGGGGGTTAAAAAACAGAAAAGAGGAGG
>NW_007362742.1:13210-23470 GCF_000346735.1 Prunus mume
ATTCCTTGGAATGGGTCACCCCTAGCCCCCCCTTGCCATGGCAAGATTCCAACTGCTGCAAGTGCTCTAAGGGGGAGGTAGGTTTGGGGGGGAGGGGGTGGTGGTTAGAGGATGGTACTCTTTTTCTTCAAAATTTTTCAAAAAGTAATTTTTTAAAAATGATTTAATTGAAAATTGGATGAGATGTTGAGGATTTAGACGGTAGGGGGGAAATTCGCAAAAAAAAAAAAAAAAAAAAAAAAAATTCAAAACATATTAGGTAAACCAAAATCACAAATTTCGGCTGCAAAACGATATAATCTGCAGCACCTTTCCTTAGTTTAGCAAACGAGATAATTCGGGTTTGACATTTCTTCCCATTTTCAGTTGAGGGATCTCTCAAATAAGCTTAATTAAGGGACACCATTGTAGGGCCCACCATGCATCTTATTTCAACGATTCGAACTGTCTAATTTGTAGATATTCCATCAAAGATTATCTCTGCAAAAAATCACTTGAATCCTAAATCATTTGACCACTCAATTCGATGGTTCTTATTATATATAAGGAAATCCCATTATATATATATATATATATATATATATTAGTCCCCTTCTATTGAGGGATCCCTCAAATAATTTTATTTGAGGGACACACTTTAGGGTACCCTACGAATTTATTTTCAACAATCCAATCCATCTATTTTTTAAGTCTATATTCATAGATCATCCTTGCAAAAAACTAGACAAATTGGAAACCGTTTAGACATCGAATTATGTCCTACAAAATCAATGAATACAGTGCTTCAAGAAAGTACTAAAATTTCAAGAACTCAATTGAATGGTCAAATGACGTCGGATTCAAGTGATTTTTTGTAGAGATGATCTTTGAATGAGTATCTACAAAAGGTTTGGATTAATGAAATACAATCTGAAGTGGGCCCTACAAAGGGTGTTCCTCAAATAAGCTTATTTGAGGGATCCCTCAATGGAAGCTCTCTGTATACATATATATATATATATATATATATACTCATTCAAAGATCATCTCTATAAAAAAATCACTTGAATCTGATGTCATTTGACCATTCAATTGAGTTATTGAAATTTTAGTACTTTTTTGAAGCACCGTGTTCATTGATTTTGTAGAATACAATTGGATGTCGGAAACGTATATATATATATAAGAGGAAACACATAGTCTATTTAAGTTGGCATTAGCCTCAGTTGTAACTACGCTCAATTTTTAGTTTTGCTCAGTTTTCAAAGCTTTCTCTGAGACTCCCTCAATGAAAGCTCTTATTCCTAAGATTGCTTCACAGACACAAGTTACTGAATTCCGTCCTATTGATCTCTGTAATGCGCTCTATAAGATTATCTCCAAGACAGTTGCCAACATATTGAAGAAGGCCTTGTCCCATGTGATCTCAAAGTTTCAGAGTGCTCTTATTCCTGATTGTATGATATTGGATAATGTGCTAGCAACATTTGAAACTATTCATTATTTGAAGCGGCTGGAAAAGCAGGACGGGGAAAGCTTGTGTTGAAACTGGATATGGCAAAAGCTTATGATCGTGTTGAATGGACCTTTCTAAACCGCACGACGCATACTATGGAATTTCCTGCTCGTTTTGTCAATTTTATTATGGGACGTATTACCACAGCTTCTTACTCGGTGTTACTTCAAGGGCGACTTTTTGGTAAGCTTATCCTATCCAAGGGTTTGAGCCAAAGGGATCCAATTTCGCCCTACTTATTTCTTATCGTGGTTGAGGGATTCTCTGTTGTTCTCCACCAAGCTGAGTTCAATTATAATAAGATTAGGGGATTCTCAATTGTTGCTTCGACACCTTCTCTAAATCATTTATTTTTTGTGGATGATAGTTTGTTGTTTTGTGATGCAGATCCTACTCAAGTTGATAAGTTAAAGCGTATATTCCACATCTATGAGGATGCTTTCGGGTCAACAGATTAATCTGGAGAAATCAGCCATGTGTTTTAGTCCTTCTATGTCACCGGCAGCACTGGCCCAAATTCAAGCTATACTGGGTTTTCCTATTGTCCCCAAAAAATATGGGGGACTCCCTACCATTGCCGGAAAGAACAAAAAAAATCTAATTTATTGTACTCTTAAAGATCACATATGGAAGAAGATTACAGGTTGGGAAGGTCGATTACTTTTGAAAGCTGGAAAGGAAGTGTTAGTTAAGGCAGTTTGCGAAGCCATGCTACTTATTCTATGAGTGTATTCAGCTTATCAGTTGTCATTTGCAATGAGATTGAAAGTATTATTGCTCTCTTTTGGTGACGCACTGAGAGAGGAATTCATTGGAAAGCTTTGTGTCGTCATCAGTGTTTTCAAAGGCATGCCTAAGCGCGCATCGGAGCGAGGCGAAGGCAAATCGCCTTAGGCGTACATTTGTTTAGCTTGTTGCCCGCTTAGCGTGGCAAGGCATGATGAGGCGTGGCAAGGCGTGTGAGGCGAGGTGTGGAAGGCGCAAAGAAGCGCCGCTGTCTGCAAGCCAGAGCTCGAGGAAGAAGGCAACCTGGCTTGAATTTTTTTTTTTTGTTAGGGTTAGTTTTAAAGCAACGACGTCGTTTCATCTAGTTATGTGTTTTTATTTATTTTAAACTGAGGTGACTAAACGCACGTTTTGGTTTTTATTCTTTAAACAAACAGTATGCCTTAAAAGGCCCCCACTGAACAATACTTCCTCCTTTTTTCTTCTAAATAAATACATTAATGAACCTATTAGTATATTCCTAATGCGATAATCTTCATAAATTTTAATTCTCTCCATAAGTTGAAGCATCTCTCTCCTTCAGTATGCAATTCTCTTTGTACAAGATTCATATAAATATATATATATATATATATATATATGTTAGTTTTTTTTTTTTCCAAACAACACAATAACCAATTAAAAATAACACTCAAGTCCACACATAAATGCTGAAAATCATAGCATTTTATGTTTCGTGATAATGAGTGGGATGCATGAATTGAGTTTTACTTTTGATGTTGAATAAGTATTTTATGTTTTGAGATTGATTATTATGCTTGAATGACATTTAGTACTTATATTCTTTATAGAATATTCTGGCTCAATAAGAATTAGCAGTACAATTAATCTGTATTATTATTTAAATTTTTTTAATTAAAATAAATTAATGTTCGAAAGGCTTACGCCTCAATGCTTCAAGGCTTACACCTCGCATAGCAGACTAAAAACGCATCGCCTCTACTCCTCGCCTTTTAAAACATTGGTTGTCGTTCGTCAATTTTAATAAAGCTCTGTGGGCAAAACAAGGATGGCGCTTGCTTGAATCTCCTAATTCACTTGTAGCTTGTATGCTGAAAGCAAGGTATTTCCCTACTTCTAATTTCTTGAATGCCCAAGCTGGTTCGGCTCCTTCATATACTTGGCAATCTAATTTGTGGGATAGAGAGCTTTCACAGGTGGTTTACGATGGAGAATTGGTGATGCTTGCGTTCCTCACAGCCGCAATTTTACTGTTCAAACCGCTCCTCATATCCCCCAATATCCATCATAAGAGAATAAATTTCAATATCCATCTCTTCTAGCTACAACATGGAGGTAGCGAATTCCAGAAGACTACCACAATTCGGTGAAACTGATTTTATTTCGGGTTAAAAGATGCATATGAATTCAATCCCACATCAATGTGAATACAGATTGTAAAATCTTCTCTGCTTAGGCTATACTTGAAATACATATTCTCTTCATATCCTACAAAACCCATCATAACAGAAAAGAAATTACAATTCTTCTAGCTAGATGATTGTAGTATCCCTGGCCTAAGTACAATACATGACTGTATAGGAAAGAAAAAAATAATAAATAACTAGCCTCTCCGCATGAGCTTCTGCACCTGCGAGAGGCTTTTTTAAAAAAATTTAAAATTTATTTTAGAAATAAAAAAATATAATGGGTAGTTGTGTTCCATAAAAATAGGATTCATTATTTGATTTTTCTTTTAATTTTAATTTTTTAAAAATATGAAAAGTATGAATTTACTATATTATCTTCATTTAATTAATAATTTCAATTCTTAATGTTTGTATTAACCAAGGGCATTTTCTAGTATTTTGAATGTTTTACCATTCTATGCCTTTTGCTTTATATATATAGATAAAACAGGCTCCGGGGCTAATGTAAGAACAAATTTCATTAGTGTGACACATAAACATTGGACTCAACAATGGCATCTCCTGTACTAGCATCAAACCAAACAGTACGATCTAAGACAATAACCGAGAGCCAACCTAAACTGCCCCTTGCCGCATACAGTACATTGTTCAGAACTGGATTCCTCCCAAGAAACGCTAATGGTACTCCCCTTGTACTTGCCTTGCTCAAAAACAAGTGTCATGATGACAATAAGTAATGCAATATCATTTGTGCAGCCATGGAGTAAAACCCTTGTGCTCTTCCAATGGTCTTGGATTTGGGGTCTTGCTCTTCAGCGCAGTGTATTATCAATCATCATATTACTGCCAAATCCAGCAATGGCGTCTCCTATAGGATTAAACCTCACTGTATGGGCTAAGGCATAGCCACGGGCAAACCTAAATAGGCCCGTTCCTCCAATGATCGGCATCTCTCTCACATCGTTTAGCACTGGATTCCGCCCAAGGATGCTAATGGTACTTCCCTTGTACTTTCCTTCCACAAACGCAAAATTCATGACCACAAGCAGTGCAAACTCATGATCACGTTGTGCAGCCACTGAGTACAGCCCTTGTGCCCTTCCAAAGGTAGGTTCTTGCTTTTCAGTCAGCGCATCATCAATCATCATGGTGCGGCACCATAGGTAGTAATGGTACTGTTTAGTGGCCCAGCAATTCTAACAACACTAGGGTTTTTGCCACTAAGGATGTCATGGAAGAAAAAGTGGAGGTGGCTCGTTTTTTCGGTTTGCTGGGATTTGATGATTTTCCTAATCCATGGAATAGAAAATGGTAGAGTAGAGGGTGAAGAGAGTGAAATACTGAAATGAAGACATTTTAGTCTCTCTAGGGTAACCGTGTTCGCTGTTCTGTGTGTGTATTGGTGGTCTTAAAGATTTTTCAAGCCATTCTAAAGGAGTTCGGGCAAGGGAAAAAGTGGTAAATATAAAAGCAGATGTTACCTTTACTCTTTAAGTGTGAGCTGGTTGATGCATATTCAAGCAATTAACTGCATTGTGTAGGCCTTCTTCGACATTTTCTATTCAAGAGATGGCTAGCTAGTGGGAATGAGGGGTGTTGGGCTAAGAGCTAGTGTTGGCCTTTTTTGCTTTTCTTTTTTGAATACGTAAAAGGCCTTTGCTTTTCAACAACATGAAAGCTTTCGTCCTCTTCAAAGTAAGGGATGAGAGTAACCAATGTCAAACTTGGAATGTGCATCTGCCTTTTAGATTTAGTCTTCTATTGGAACACATGAGTAAACACTTGCATGCTCCACATTAATTGTTCTGAGGTGTTGGTTCATCACACTACAGCAAAAGGATTTTAGATATTAAGCTAGAATGTATCAAACAGAAACGATAGTTTGAAAAATAAGTTTTGGACAGAGACAATAAGCGTGGTGCTTTGATATATAAGGTTACTTACATATTGATGGTCCCAACTGCAACAATGATAACAATAACACTGACTGCCCTCCAGATTCCTTCATCTTGTACCATAATATACTTTTATTTTTCTGCAATCTATATTTTTTTTTCTTCTTGCTCTAGATGTTTGGTACATGTTAATTTTTTGGCCCATCCAAAGTTTGAATCCTAGCTCCTTCCCTGATTATAAGGAACAAAGCATACCATTAGTGCACATTCAAACAGCTCTGTAGGTGGAACTAGATTAATTCTTGCAAAAAACATTGATGAATTGAAACTGTGCACACTAAAGTTTTTTAGATATTTTCTTTTGGAGTAAACTACATTCTTATATTATTCAAGATTCAATTGAATTAAGCAAGAAATTCCCTGTATTTTATTTTTTACATTTAAAAAAAAAAAATTAGCAATTTACGCAGAAGTGAACTCCGGGTACGTTTTCCCTATCACAGGTGGTGTTTTTAGTATTAGCAGATGTACATCTATTTTTGCTCCCATCAGAGAAATTTAATCTGACTTGGATTTCATTGCAGTATTGCATAGTTGTTAAGTCCATATAAATTCAGTTCAATGAAAATTCTATGTGATATAAAATATATGTTGTGTGATTGTTGCTCCAGAACCTTTAACTGCCAATGTGATGGGAAAAAGAATCCCTCAGAGCCTGTGTTTGATTATAGGGGATGTGATTTTCCTTGTGGTTAAAAGATTCATAGCCATTAAATTCCACATCATTTTGAATACAGAGTCGAAAGTTTTCTCTGTTTAGGCAGTACTGAGACATAAAAATCCATGTACTCCTCATATCCCCTGACATCCATCGTAAGAGAGAATAAATTTCAATATCCATTTCTTCTAGCCACAGGATTGAGGTAGCCAATTCTAGAAGACCGCCATGAATCCGATTTTATTTCTGGCTAAATGATTCATATGAATTAAATTCCACATCAATGTGAATACAGACTCTGAAAAATCTTCTCTGCTTAGGCAGTACTGGGACATAACAGAAACCCCATCATAACAGAAAATAAAATTGCAGTGTCCAATTCTTCTAGCTAGATGATTGTTGTATCCATGGCCTAAGAACAATACATGACTCTATAGGAAACATTAAAAATAAAAAATAAGGAGAAATTTCATGATTGTGACACATAAACATTGTACTCAACAGTGGCATCTCCTGTATTAGCATCAAACCAAACAGTATGAGCTAAGACATAACCGCGAGCGAACCTGAACTGCCCCGTGCCGCCAACAATCGGCATCTCTCTCACATCGTTGAGAACTGGATTCCTCCCAAGAATGCTAATTGTACTCCCCTTGTACTTGCCGTCCTCAAAAACAAGAGTCATGACCATAAGTAATGCAATATCATTTTGTGCAGCCATGGAGTAAAATCCTTGTGCTCTTCCAATGATCTTCGATTTGGGGTCTTGCTCTTCAGTCAGTGCATTATCAATCATCATAGTACTGCCAAATCCGGCACTCGAGCCGTTAGGGGGCCCAATAATTCTAACAGAGGTGGGGTTTTTGCCACTGAGGATGTCATGGAAGAAAAAGTGGAGATGGCTCACGTTTTCCGTTTTATCGGATCTGCCAAATTGCCTAATTAGAACTCCGTCAGTGGAATGGAAAAGGGTAGAGCAGAAGACGAAGAGAGAGCAATAGAGAAATAATGAAGACATATTAGGTCTCAAGTGTTTCACAGTGTGTTTATGATAGCGGTAGATTTGTGGTCATTTTAAAACATTACTCCAAAGTGCTTAAATAATGGTTGCTCTGGTGGTTGGATTTTCAAGCAACCACTGCTTTCTGTTGGTCTAAGAATAATGGTCAGCTTACATTCTTTTAAAGCAAGGATGATTGAAAGCAATGCTTGGGAAACAAATTTCTCTTGCAATTTGCATTTGCGCTTTTAGTCTCTATTATAATGTTATATATTCAGTGTGGTTAAGCTAGCACGTCAGCCGACCAAAACGAAACCTACCATATGAAACTTTGAAATGTAATTTCATGACAGACATGAGTTTGGTGGTTTGTTAAGGTTATGTGAGCCTTAAGTTATGTCACTTATAGGATGATGACAACGGAAACAATTAATGATAACAACAATTTACTTTTTCCTTTATCCAAAATTAAATTTCAAGTTCGGACAAAAGTCAGAATTTTTAAATTGTCCCGTCACTGACATGACCATCGCCGCCTTCACCCTGCCACCACCATTAACAGATTTACCAACTACCACTACATGTTGACTGAGGAGTGGAAATAGGGATTCTTTGAGTTCTTTGGCTTGGTATGAAGTTCCAAACTTGCCCTTGATTGAAGGTCCAAGAAGTATGCCTGTCTAGAATTCACATCAAATCACCACAAAATCTTATATTCTCATAAAAAATTGATTTGGGACATTTCATTTGATATTGCGCTACTTCTCGTCTTCAAAGTTCAAAACAAAAGGTTATACGAAGGCAATGTGCAGGTGGGAGCTGAATCGGTTTTCAGTTCTAACAGTAAATGTTATAGGCTATTTGTGTTTGACCACCAAAATTTAGTAGCCATCATGTTAATTTGTGACACATCTTGTTCTCCTGTTGTCATTTGAGTTACAACTCATCCTCTATATATAATTTTACAATTCTGGAAAGGAAAATTTTGGCTCTTTATTTGGGTCAATTGTTTTTCAGTAAAAAATGATTTTATTTGGTTTAACTACTATTGACACTTTATTTCACCAAAACAGTGAAACTTCCTTTTTTCCCCCTACTAAAATGCAAACTCGTAGATATTGTTTCTTTTCATTTAACACAAAAATTCCATACAAATTCTTGGTGACAGAGCCCGTTTGGTATCCTATTTGAATCCATTTTTTTAAACTCAAAAAATCTTTTTGAGTCCAAAGTCCATAATTCGCGTTTGGAAAAACTCAACTCAAAAACAACTTCAAAAAGGCACAATCTTAAAAACAAAAAAAGTGAGGTTTTACATTTTTTTCTCTCTCCTCCCTTTCTTGTCTCTCTTTGTTTCACACCTACTGGTCTCCCATATCTCTCTCTTTCTCTCTCTCTCCTCCGTCTCTCCTTTTTTTTTTTTTTTTTTTTTTGGTGGTTAATTTCAATTTGGGAATATAGGATGTTTCTGATTTTCTGAATTTAATTTAACATTTTTTAGATCCTAAAAATAGTTTGGAGTTCAATACCAAACAAGTTTTTAGGTCTTAATATCAATATTTAAAAACTCATGTTTTTTTTTAATAAATATCATGATTTTTGAGTTCATTTTTTTTACTAGGATACCAGACAAGCCCTAAGTTTTTTAGTAATGCTAAAAAAAGAAAAAAGGAAACAACCTAACTTAAGTGTCAAGCGATGCAACAACTATTTCCAATATATTTTTCTTTAGCTTTTCAGTTTGTAGTAATACATTTGAAGTAGTTTGTTGCTCATTGTTTAAGTTAAATTGAGCATTGACCTCAAGCGTCTAGAAAAAGTCTCCTAAGGAAGGAAGCATTTTCCTCGCTTAGGATATGTTGGAAGATGCACAACCTCAACTATCTTCAAAGATTTGAATAAATCTAATTTATTTTATAATTTATTTACAATTGATTTGGGACATTTCATTTGATATTCTTGAAATGGCTGAGGATTGGAAATATACAAAGAAATATGTTAAACAAAATATATGCTACCATCAGTATAAAGAGCCAAAAATGAAAAAGAGAAGGAAAAACGAAAATCTTCTTACATCATAACTTGAAACCATTGGTTCCCTTCAATTGTTGTTGTTGCTGCACCACGAAAATCGAAGCATTGCAGTCGAAATCTGAAGAAACAAGCAGGTCCCCGATGACCCCTAATTCAGGGAACTCACTCCACTCTGAGAAACCTAATGGCTGAGGGGAATCCAAGCCATTCCTCCTCCCAACTATGATAAGCTCAAACTCATTCATTATAGACCGAAGGATTCGCGTTGTTTGAACTGCATCTTTCGCCCTCTCTTCGATATATGTAACATGCACATTCGCCAC
Source organism: Prunus mume (assembly GCF_000346735.1). The sequence goes on from NW_007362742.1 coordinate 22,832, forward strand.
ACTTTTCTGCTTAAATTCCTTCAACACCTCATTATGAAGAACTTTTTCCCAATCATTCATAGTTTTACCATCCTCAGCATCTAATCGTACCACCGTTAGGCTAAAGCTCCCGGGGTCCTTGGTCACCCGTTTCGCAAATGCCAAGGCCTCCCTATTGTCGTGCCCACCTAAGAAGATCATGGCAATGCGATACAACGATGATGAATGTCACAAATGACCACGATGGACAATAATTCCAATGGAGCAAGGAGCCCTTTCAAGGACACTACAATTTAGTGCCCTCCTAGTATTGTCCTCAGACTCTATGCTGCCATCAAAAGAAAATTTTCGATGAAATGGGAGTAATATATAATGGATGTAAGTTTGTCAAGAGCGAGTGTGCATATATCCTCATGCATTAGGTTGGATGGAGAGATTGCTGTAAATATGTTTGCTGATACAGCGCCTTGATTGTTGAGTTGATACCGGTTGAAGGGGCCGATGACTTTTTCGCTAAAGTGAATGTTAAATGTAACCTTTTCATGAATGTGGTGGGCAATAAAAACAGGGGAGGCTCTGCCAACAAGCTCAATAAGGTGAAGGGCATTGACAGAAATTAGACTCCCTCCAGTTGGACATGAAACATCAAGAAGGTCAATG